>KN840477.1:7641-98078 GCA_000832265.1 Phlebiopsis gigantea 11061_1 CR5-6
CGATCTCACCCAAACTCTACATCAACACAAATGCCCCGTTCAGTGCTCTTATTTGTGGGGTCCAGGTACGTCGCTCATATACATATGAACTTGTCCACGATCTCATGTTTTATTTCCTGTAAAGGGCTCGGGGAAAAGTCATTCAACTTCAGTATTGCTGGAGAGCTGCCTCATGAGCGATCCCAGCTTGGGTACACTTCCCGCACCTCTGACTGCCATTGTGTGAGCATCACTGACAATCGATTTCCTATGTCTGTCTTACAACTGTGTCCCAGTTTTCACTTTGACACTGCTGCAGGGGGCGGTCTCGTTCAACCCTGCGAGGCTGCTTACCTCGCAGCGCTGGACACGGGCCGCGGTATCGATGCTACGCCGCCCGCAGTCACTGTGCTAGTGTTGTACGTACTCCCATACACGTGGCCTCACGGTCCCTTACCGTGCCGCTTGCACAGACCGACAAACCTGCAGGCTATGCGGCGTGTGTATGCTCCCTTGCCGTCTGTCAGAGTAGAGCCGCTGCATTTTTCGCCGGAAGACATTAGTGGCGAACGTCTACTTGCGATGATGAAGGTGGATGAGAACACTCGTAAGCTCATCTGCGTGTCTTCCCTTCGTCCACATCAGCGCTCACAATTAGGTCTACTTCCTAGAGATGCCCCTGTACATGGAGGCTATCATGTCCATTCTCCGGTCCATGGAGAATGAGTTCGACTACACTCGGTTTCGCGACAAATTGAAATTGCAGAAATTCAGTCCTGGCCAGAAGGCGATGCTCAACCTTCGACTATCGCTACTCGACTCGTGTCTTCAGGGAGGTAACGCGCAGAACCGCGTCTCCTCCCATTTCAAACAAGGACAGCTGACCATAGTCGAGTATGTGGGATTTTACCGATATCCTCATGTCGCTGAATGCTTCGTATTATAGTTTGTCTTCGCCATTCATGGACGGGTCCTCGGCATGTGGATTCTTCGACCTCATGCTGGGCTTGTTCATCGAAGCAGATGTCAACACGACGGGGAAGCTTATAGGTACGTGTGTTGGCGATTGTGTCGTGCGCTTGAACTGATAGATAGTCATCCTAGTATTGGACGAGGCACACAAGGTACTACTACATTACATTTTGTATTCAGCTTCGACGCGTTGTTGACGTGACATCGTTTTCAGTATCTCTCCGAATCACAAAGCGGCACTTCTGCCCGCCTCACCGACTCACTGTTAACTGTCATTCGCCAGCAGCGTCACCTCGCCACGCGTGTTGTTATTTCGACTCAAGAACCGACTGTCGTGCCCTCGAAGTATCTCGATCTCTGTTCCTTCGTCATCGCACACCGGTTTTCGTCGCCGAAATGGCTCAAAATGCTAGCCCAACATGTCTCGGCTGCCGAGGACTCTTTCGACGAGTTATATTCCAAGGTATGGTTCCGCTATACTCCCGCCCGTCAATCACCAACAGTTGATCAGATCGTTTCCCTCGGGACGGGACAAGCCATCTTATTTGCACCCAATGGCGTAGGGTTGAGATCCGGGAGCGAACGTGCGCCCTCTCCCGACTCATCTACTGCTGTCGAAGACTCGGATACTCCAAGCCCAGCGGCAATAGGTCAAGGATACTTGCACGTACAGTCCCGTTTGCGTATCACCCGTGATGGCGGGCATTCAATCCTGGCTGTACCCCATGAGGCGAGCACGACACGACTTGGGCGAGTCTCCGCGCGTGGCGAGGGGAACATAGCGCATGCGGGTACCGACAGTGGTCATTCAGTGGATAATGTGGACAATGAGTCCGCGACTTCCGAGTCGATCCGGCCACGAGCGGCACCGTTCAATCCCGGAAGTACAGTCTACAACGCGTCTGCTCCGGCATTTGTACCAACATTGGGATCCTTCCACACCACCCCCCAGGCTCCCGCAATGTCTTCATCTACACTACCTGCAGCCGATTCGTTTACATTTTCCCGCCCGCCCGATTCACCCTCGACTCTGTATCCCCAATCATTTCCATTCACCGTACCACCTCCTATCTCGGAAGCAGAAACCCAAGCAGTTGTCAGCTACCTCAAATGGTGGCACAAACATTTCAAACTTGCGAGAATACCCTTCACCAACATTCGTAAAGAGCTGAATAGGATGTTCCCCGATCAAACTGCCGCACACTGCGAGGGTGTCGTCCGGTGCGCCGAGCAGCAGAAGCTAGTCGTTCTCACTCAGGAAGGCGGTGTCTTATGGGCACAATTACCCTCCCTGCTACCTAGTAGTTCGCTACCTCGGAAGGTGACAGCTACCAGTGGGATAGACAATCATGGGCAAGTGGCATTTAATCCAGACCTCGTCAGTTCCAACTACGAGATTTTCCCACCTGTTGTCCTGGGAGAGGATGACACTGAACCTCCTGTTTCCGTGGGTTCACCAGCAGCAGATCCATCTCCTTCGACTACTTTCCAATCCCCAAACCCTGCAAACGCAGACGTAGCAGCCGTGGACATAGACCTTCAGCCGCTCATGGACTGTTTGACGACCCTCAGCACGAACACTAACAGCCCCACGGTACAATTCGCCGACATCCTAGGATATGTCAATTGCCTATCGCCTAGACCATACCGATCGATGCCCAAGGTCATCATTGCTATACGTGAGGCCGAGCGCAGATCTCTCGTCTGCACAGAGAAGACTGCGGATGGCCAGTGGCGGGTAACTCTCACCCAAAGTCACATCATGTCGGCTGCCGCCGACACATCGGGGTCTAGCTTGCCAGGATCGGCGACAGGGCTTGAGCAAAGATCAGCTCCGCCCACCGTGATTGACGTGCCTAGTGGTAAGTGTCTCCTTCAACAAAATATGCATTGCTGACCCCGCCTTGTTTGTATTCGCAGCGTTGACGACTGCTGGATCTCAACAGAGTGCCAATGGAGACGCGGCGGGGTCACGTATCATTACCTGTCGCGACCCTCACCTGGTTCCTCTCATGCGGTACATCCTGTCGGTCCATCCTCGTTATGTGCGCGATCCTGCGCAGGGGCTCTCAATCGACTCAATCAAGAACCACTTCGAGGAAAGGCAGCCGGGCCTGTACAGAGGCGGCAACAAGAAGCTCAAGCCATACAAGACTATCGTCGCGCAGGCTATCGCAGATGGAATGCTCATTAGCTCGAATGGGGTAGCGACGAAAAGGAGGAACTTGTCTCGGATTACGCTCGTACCTGGTGCTCAGTATTTGATTTGAGTGTCATTTCGTCAATGGTCGAGCAGATGTTCTTTTTGACGACAGCTTAAACGACGCATTATGTACTAGCTAGGCTCGTGGACTTGTAACCAGTTCACTACTCGAATGACAGGCTGATTTGTCGAAGTGTCTCATACGTGCACGGTGAACTAGGGAGGACATCTGCATCAGGTTTGCCTTGTAATGACCCACTAGCCGGTACTAAACCAATCAAATATGAGCTGTCTATCCAGTACTGTAATTGTGTACCGAATTTCCATCGGTATGTTCTCTTTGGCATGTACAGTACCACGGCCATGGTGTAGGCTAATGTTTGAGTATTCTAGATCCCGCATGGAGTATAAATCAAGTATGTTACAGATGGCCCTCAATTGTCGCTGCCGTTCACTACGGTATACAAATATAGAGGTCATTCCGATGCTAAAGATCCATGCGCCGGTAGCATGATGAACGAACGGCTCTGCCAGGGTGACGCCGTCGTCGCACTACACCCTTCACAGAGTTATGGGGATGCGCCCAATACCGACGAGGCTACCGTACACATGGAAGCTCAACAAAATGTTTCCCAGATTAAGTACGTTGGGAATGGGCATACCTGCTTCTGATGAATGCTACAGATAGGGACCGCGCTGCAGGAGTTGTCACTGCCAGGACCGGCGGCGGCCATCGGAGGGCGTTGAATCCCAATGAAGCCTCCCATCTCTCTAACAACAACCTCCAAAAATCCCAAGAATGCGATTGTCGCAGAGCCGAGTGACTATAAATCAAATCCAAGTTAGCCAGATGTGTGTGGCGTTCTGAGTCGGCGCATCGCGGAACGCCAAGTTGCTCACCGAGGTGGCGTTATGGCAGCACAAAGTTGTACCGGCATCGCACTGGCTCACCAACATCACGGTTGAGACGGGAGGAGCAGTGACAGCTACCGGCTTTGCTACTACTGTGGCAACGGTGGGAGCGATGTTCCGGGGGGTAACGACGGTGACAATGAGAGGAGTGCAACGATGCAACGTCAGCAGGGACAGTTATGTGAAGCCATATTATCTCCGGCATGACCGTAATGACTGTTGCAAATATTTTGCGAGGGAAGGAGAAGCAACGTATTTGGAAACGTCGAACGCAAATCATTTGTAAAGGGCTTATACTTGACACTTGGGACATACCGGGGAATGTACACGATCACGCAGGACCCAGTATGGCGTTTGCGTTTGATTCAACAAGCGAACCAACCAGAAATATTCCCTAAGTGCGTTCTGAATTCGACTACAAGTAGGCAAACCCCTCCCTGCCGATAGTATTACTAGCTTGTCCCTCAAAACATCATGATGATGTAGCGTCTCAAAGCGAGGCTCTATACGTGCGCAGATATTTTCGTGGAGCTTTAAGATCAAATATCATCGCGAGAAAGGTGTGTATTGAGTAGACTCGGAGCCGCTCGGAATATTGGTGCTCGTTTCCTCACACACTTCACCTCCAAAAATTGAACGGCATGCTTCTTCGCTTCGAGCCATGGGAAAAAGCGGAAATCACACGAATGGTCCGCGGAGCACACAATCGCCCGTTATATTTGTAATCGCTGAGTGTGTTTTACTGCTTTCCAATCTCATACAACACATGATTGGCTTTTTGTGATAACACTTCCTCCTTAACGTGTGCCATCAGCGACTTCGAATGGCGTGATCCTAAAAATGAATTGGCGTGTCAGCTGTGATTGAGATGTAGTTCATGAATATAACTATATGAGGTAAGCGAGTGCAATATATATATCCATAGAGTTTACGCTGGGAAGAAGAGCTGGTATGATTTACGAAACGACATAGCCAAAATCCGCCCTGCCAGTGAGCGAACAACAACACTTTCCTCATTCGGCCTGCTCACTGCTACGAGCGCCTACAATTTGAGCGTCGAGTGAGCAGCATTTCCCCTTGACATCTCTCCTACCCACAAGTAGGCGGAAGACAGTTGAATGTACGAGGTAAGCTGAATTAATTAATTAGAATCCAACCTTTATTCGAACCTGTTCAAGCTGGCGTACCATTTATTGGCCAGAACTATGTTGTTAAAAAGGCTGCATTCGTATCATCAATGGCCTTCCGATGCCGTCGCACAAAGCTACATGCGACCCTGCAAGTCGGTCCATACAGGCCTATACAAGCGAAATTTGGCGACCATGGTGCCGCCTCTTGTCTACGGACCACGTCGCTAGCTCAAGAATACTTGTGTACATCAGACTACTACAGGCACAGATCGGGCCAACAAGCGAGCGATGTCTCAATACGCCATTGCTGGCTCCAGAGCCGCAGTCCCCCGTCGCGCGACACATTCGTATCAGGTGTTGCACAATTGGAGGAGGATCATTTGCCCCTACAAGAACGGCTGAAGGCTGCCCCTCTGGCGCTCACGAATTGGTCTGTGTGGCGCACATCTCGGGGGACGGGAGTAGGTTTCGGTGTTCTTTATCGATGTCCGCGGGCTTGCACTAACTATCGTGCTACAGCACCCCCACTACAACGACACCGTCGGATTGGTCCTGTGAGACTGTTTGGACTCGCTGGAAGCGTAATATGGCGGGTGGTGTCGTACGAAAGCCTTCATGTATCCTTCACGGGATCACCGCGTGGCGTAGGCCCTCGTCTTCACCTGCGCGAGCTCTCCCATAAGCTTAGCACGTTCGTTCAAGAGCGCAAGGGTGTGCTGGCTCGGCGAGTTGTGCCTCGTGACGACCCGCTGGGGCGTCCGCGGCAGCAATGCCGCCCCTGACGACGATGGCTGGCCGCGGTACGGTGGCCGGCGAGGGGTTCCCAGCTTCTGGGGCGGATGCGCTGACTCGAAGGAGTGCAGTTCTTCTTCGATATCCACAGGCGCTATCCAGCCTTCTGTCCGGACAGGTGCTGTTGACTATGAGCACTGCAGCGGATGTAGAGGAGGGGGATTTTTACTTGACGTCATAGTTTCATCCGGGTCGTCTTGGACAGAATGGGCTGGTAAGGTCCGTGTCGTATGTCCGATTTCATGAATACATTGCGCGGTATGAGATCTTGGTCGCGTCGGGGTGGTAATCTCCGAGAGGTCGTTCACGTTAAAAGGAGCCTCGAAGAGGGTGAGTTCCGGGAGGTGGGTTGGCCTCTGAGGCGGCGTCTCAGGCAAAGAGGACAATACAGTCGTGTCTGATTCCGCCGCCGGCATCGAGGTCGAAGCAAAAAGCGCCGAGCTCATACTCTTCTGCGCAGTGAACGACGAGTGCGTTGGCGACGAAGTCCAAATGGGTGCTTCAGTCGATGCGGTAGGTTCTACGTTTTCGGGGACTTGTGGACGCCACACCGGACAAGACATGTTCCCGTCCGGGAGATATCCCTTGAGTTCTCCTAGCCAGCACAAGAGTTTTCCGATGAACTCGGTTTCCGCCTCCTCTCCTCGAGCAAGTTTTACCGACTCTATATCTTCGAGTCCAATGTTTTGCTGTACGAGGTCGTTTTCGAGATAACGAAGAACTTGCGCCGTCAACTGGCTTCTCGACGAGAGATCGCGAGCTTCCCTGAGCGACTGGAATATGGGTAGACGCCTCCGGAGCGTCGACTCTAAGATGGCCAATATTAGGGATGATGTGAGCTCGGATGTTGCTTCAATTGATAATGGTAAGCCCAAGTTGCACATCAGTTCGTTGATGAGCGTTGTTGTGCTGTCTTGTCGGTCCATGTTGTACGCTCGTTGTCAAAGACTGCTGCAGTCGAGTGGAACAGTTAGGACCAAGACGGCATCAGGTTCCCACGCCCTCGCCTGGCTCTCGACGCCACAATGCGCCTACTCCTGTTCCGAGCCACAATCACGTTCATCCGCCGCGACCCTCGTGAAGAAGTAATACTGGTCTCATTTCCATCTATTATATTATAACCCCTAACATATGCGATCAAAGACCAGAATACGCGCAGAAAAGACTGAGACATTTAGTTCGTACGTAGTTCCAGCCCCAGTATTCAGGCGGTCGAGGTAATTACTAGCTGCAGCAACCTCCAGCCACCCGGTATAGCTGTAGAAACGCAATAATGGTCGCTATTGACTATGTGGACATCCCGCAGACCGCTGTTCGTCTCCAGTCCAGCACACCGTCAGCAACACGCAACCCCCGCCCGGCCATGAAGGTCGTCACCTCCCTCCCTCAGTCCGAGAAAGCACCTCGGAGTGCATCGGGCTCGACCCCAACACAGGTTCAGTCACCGAACAAGTCCGGCTTCAGCTTCCAGCAGGTCCTGCTCTCGTCAACGCTACAGCTGCCTGCGAATGTGCCGACTGCGCCCCGGGGTGCGACGAAGCTGCTCTCTACGCGCGACCCGCTATCCATCCCTATCATGACTGTGAACTTCAGACGTTTTGTTGCCAAGGTTGGGCCTGTGTTCTGGCTGCAGGACCGGATGGAGGAGATCGTCATGTGGAGGAAGGGGTGGAAGTACACAGCTGTGTGGATGTGTGCATATGCGTTCCTCTGTGCGTACGCTGTGTCTTCTGCAGGGGATGTACTCATATATCCCAGGTTACTATCCAAGACTTTGCTTGCTGATACCTGTTGCCGCGCTGCTCGGTGTGCTCCTCGCGACACACCCGTCGCTGGCACGAGCCGCACCTCCAAAGATTGTGCTACCACCCCCAGGCCAAGGCCCAGACTGGAGCTTGGACTGGCTGGGGAACGTCCAGGCCATTCAGAACCTTATGGGAGCGTTGTACGTCGTAGCCTGCAGGTTATTCGTGCGAGCCGTCTGACTTGCTCCAGCTCCGATACCTATGACTTTGGGTACCCAGTGGTACCACACCTCAGCCACTCGTCGCCATACACACCGATTATCTTCACTTTCGCCGGCATACTCCTCCTCGTGTCGATACCACTCGTCCACCTGCTCCCCCTGCGCACTGCCTTCCTCATACTTGGTTTGACGCCCTTCCTCCTGACACACCCATTCGTGCGGTACACGATCCTGCCCGTACTGCTCGACGGCGCCGCCCCGTATCTTATCCCGCTGCGCGTGCGCTGGACGCGACTTGTGGACAACGACCGGCTGGAAGACAAGCACTGGCGGTCCGAGCTGCGCACCGTCGAGCTGTGGGAGAACGAGCGATGGCTGACCCCGGGCGGAGACGAGGGCGCGAGCGGCGACGCGGGCTGGGGCAAGGCGCACCTGCGGCCCGGCGAGCGCAGGGCGTGGACGCGCGGGCGGGACGGGTGGAGCGGCGTCGCGGACGGTGGGAGCGGGGACGTCAGGTTCGTGTCCTGTCTTTCGTGTCCGTGCTGCGCTGCCGGGGCTGACCGTCCCGCGGGGCCTCCCGCGTCTGCTCCAGCAGCAACCTGACCTTCTCGCTCTCGCCCGGCTGGCTGTTCGTGGAGACGGAGGACTGGAGGCCGGACCTCGAGGGCACATGGCTGGGGCGGGAGCACACCGGGGACAGTGAGTTCGCTCACATGTCGGTTCCATGGGACGATGCTGACTGTACCGTTCCAGACGGCTGGGTGTACACGGACGACGTCTGGATGCACCCGTGCGCGGTGCCGCAAGAGGCATGGAAGGCTGCCAGCGGGATGACGCGGAGAAGACGATGGGTGAGAAGGATATATTACGACCCTGCTGCTGCTGCATCATAGTGGTACATGCGTGCGATGTGATGCGGTCCATGGGCGGTGTGGTACGGTGTAATGTGGGGTACAGAGATGGTGAGGGTGCATGATATACAGATTGTTGTCTATGCGGGTAACGATATTATTGTTTAGTCCTGAAAATGTGCAACGAAAAACTCCAGACGATTTCATACTACAAATCCCTGGAAAACGCCGGTGTTAGCCGTGAAAGTAGCACCTGCGGGCCTGAGCCTACCCCATTCACACCTATCGTTTGTCCGTTTATCCACCCGGCCTCGTCGCTTGCCAAGAAGGCCACGATAGGGCTAACCTCGTCTGGGACCGGTACGCGCTTTTGTGGGTTCAAGCTTGCGATCCACTTGACCATGTGCGGAGACTTGCCCGCGCGGAAGAGGGGGGTGTCCACCGCGCCTGGGGCGATTGCATTTACGGTTATCCCTCGCGCGCCGAGGTCCTGCGAGAGTACACGGACAAGCTGCTCGACGGCGCCCTTGGACATCGCGTACAGCAAGCTTATTGGAAGGATACTCGACGCGCGTGTGAGCGCCGTGGAGACGAAGACGATCCGGCTCCCTGTCGCAGCACCGCGTCAACGAACGCAGGACGAGAGCCGACAACGTGATCACCTGCATCCATGATTTTCGCCGCCGCCTGGATCATGAACAAAGGCCCCTTGACGTTCGTGTCGACGTGCTCGTCGAACTCGCCCTCCGCGGTCTCCGCGAGCGGCGTGTGCCCCATGACGCTCGCGTTCAGCACGAGGATGTCCGGCGGGCCCACCAGCCGCACGCACTCGTCGAGCAGGAACCGGCCGCCCTTGAGCGTCGACACGTCCGCGCGGACGACGTACGCCCGCCCGCCGGCGCGTTCGTTGATCCCGTGCGCGGTGCGCTCGGCCGCGGCCGCGGCGCGGTGGTAGTTCACGATCACGTCCGCGCCGTCCGCCGCGAGCCGGCGGACGATGGACGCGCCGATGGAGCGCGAGGAGCCCGTGACGAGCGCGACCTTGCCCGCGAGCGGCGCGGACGTCGTCTGCGCGGGATGGTGCAGGGCCGGACAGGGTGGGGCAGCGATCCCGGGCATGCAGAGCGAGTGCAGACCTGGCTGCGTTTCCTGCGCGCGTTATGTACAGTATGCGGCGTGCGCTGTGCCGTGTGTGGACGGACAAGCATGTGGGTCTGATGTGCTCGAGGTGCAGCCTGCCGGGGTGTTTTCGGCTACACAAGCCCAGCCCGGCGCGCGCCAGCGAGCTTATCCTCAGTGGTGTGTGCAATGCCGCACACGTACCACCGGACAGGGCAGGCGGGAGCTAACAGGCAGGCGAGCGATACATCTGGTTGAACGCCTGAGTAAGACACGCGCGAATAAGGCTCATCGGATGCAATAGAACTCGCAGAACGTTCTAACCATCATGGTACCCACATCATCCTCCGTCTCACGTATGTTTAATATCCGTGGCCCTCGAGCCCTGCGCCGACAGACACATCCCAACCAGCGCCGCGCCGCAGCTTTAGGATGCTGTATTTGGGCCAGGTTTCTCGTGGCTGAAACTCGCATGCGAATTGAGTGGTGTATATTGCATAAACACTATGTCTCTCCCAAAGCACCCATGATTATTCTAAACACCGCCTGAGAAACATACGTCCCACACTGGAGGGGATTACACGTACGAACATATGCCGCACCTAACTCCACGGTCCCGCGCTCCCGCCCTCGTACTCAGCCGCCCGCTGCTTGCCCTTGCCTTCCAGGAGGTCCATCATCCGGCGTATCAACTCGCCCTGAGCCTCCACCGTCGCCCGCAGCTCGGAGATCTGCGACGCAAGCTCTGCTCTTTCTCGTTCTGTCTGGCGCCGGCCCATTTGTCCGAGGGGCATCATCGCCTCCGCCGCGAGGGAGTCCAGCCGCACGTCCCACGTCGACCGCGCCCCACCCGGCTGGCGAACTAGCGGCGACGTGAGGGGTGTTGGGACATGTTCAGGCTGTGCATTCAACGCCTCGTTTGCCTGAGGATATAAATATGAATGCGCGTTCGGCCATTCACCACGGCGCGCTTACTTGGTGCTCCTTCATGAGGTCCCAGACGACACTAAATTCACGGCCGAGCACGAATGTAGGCAGCGCAATTAGCAGCAGCCCGAACACGAGCAGCGGGACCGTGATCAGTCTGCCCAAAAACGACCGCGGTGTGATCTCACCATACCCGACGGTGGTGATCGCTGCAAACGACATAGCTCAGCACACGCAACGCATTGTGCGGCGCTGAAGCTTACTGACTAACTAGCACAAACCTAGACCGGAGACATCAGTGGAGTGTATGGCGTCGGGGAATGCAGAGCACGTACCACCCAGCCGCGGGGATAGACTGTGGCAGAGTTAGCATGAGAACGCGGAAGGCGACGAGAGGGGCGTACGGCAAACTGAGAGGGATCTCCGTCAGAGTTCATGAATATGCCCAGGGTTTCGTCCCAGGTACCACGTTCGGCGAAATACCTGACCATGCTGTCAGAATGGGCCGATTCATGGGCGAGGGGCTTACAGTAGGGTACTGAACACCACAAGCACCATGACCACGAAGAATGCGAGCGCAAGCAGGGCGTGCTCGGATCTTCGGAAGGATAGAAACATGACTTCTATCGTTCTGTGCAGGTGCGTCAAATCGTCGGAGTCAGTCATGGAAAGGAAATGGGGCTCACAACATTATGGTATTATTGTACCGGAATGGTCTGAACACGCGTAGGAGCCGGAAAGTCCTGAGGATTGTAAACCTGAAAAATGTTGACTGCATAAATCAGGCACGCATACATGGAGACGCTTCCGTATGCTTACAGTATCTTGTCCAAGTGCAATTTCTATATAGTATGGTAGTATGCCGAGGAGGTCTATGATACCAAAGAATGCTACAGGCATAGATGCTCGTGAGGGGCGACAGCATGTATGCGGTGACGGCTGCGTACATATAAACCACTTTGCAAAATTTGACCAAGTATACGAGTGCGCTACAGCCCGCGCGATGTACTCCACGGTAAAAAGCGCGACAAGACTCGTCTCGAGGCCGAACCAGACGCTGCCCGAGATGTAGTGCGACGAGGGGATCGTCTCCAGGATAGTGACTGCGGCAGAGATGACTATGAGCGACGTCGTCACGACGTGCACGAGGAACGCGGCGTGCGACGACGTCGGATTCTCCAGCAGCAGATACAGCTCCCGCTTCCATTGAGGGTGGACGTGTTTTGCATCTTGTGCAATTGTTTCGAACGAGAGGACGTGAGGGAGGGTCGGGTCCCCTCTGGGCGATGCTGATCTGCTACCTGAGAGTCTGGAGGGTCCGGTACGGCTCAGCGGGATGTGGTCGGCCATGTAAGTCAAGAATTCAAGTAGCGGTGCATGCGAGAGGACGGGAGGGACGAAGGTAGTGCGCAAGCTGTCCGCTAGGCGTTTCCGGAATTAATTTCCGCGTCTCGTAATAACCCTTGGATAAGTCGGGAGAAATTCGAGGATGAATCCTCGCTGCCTGTTGCTCTTCACTTTCAGCTACCACCCCCAGCCTCGTTGCGCAGCAGCTCGGGCAGCGTCGTCTGCTCTCTCCTCGAATCATCTACCTGGGTTCAATCTAGGTTACATCGTCCGCGACTGCGGCAAAGTGAATGAAGTGCTTCTGTTCGGAGCCTTGTGTCTATGCGCTTTGTGGTCAATTCATCTGATTGGGTGTAGCTTGGACTACTACTGCAGCCGAGCGGCTGCGTGGCGGTACTTAAAGCCACCCACCCATTCCGAGCCGTCCTCAGCCACTTCCCCCCATCACGTCTTTGGACCTTTCGCACACCCTAACGTGAGTCCTCGTTACACGACTACAAGCACCCATCCTCACACCATTTCAGCTCGTTCAATATGGTGGCCGACCATACGGAAGCTCTCGTGTCCAATCCTATCACTACTCGAGGATACCAACAGGAGCTACTTGAGGAGAGCCTGCACAGGAACATCGTCATAGCGCTTGACACCGGTAGTGGCAAGACACACATTGCGATACTCAGGATGAAGCATGAGGTGGAACGAAACTCGCGCAAGGTGGGCTCCGCCTCGCTTTGCTCTCATGCTGGCCACAAACGGTATACCGCCCTAGATTTGTTGGTTCCTCGCCCCGACGGTCACTCTCATCGAACAGCAGAAGGACGCCATCCGTGCCGTCTGCCCTGGGCCTGTCGGCCTGATCTCCGGCGCATCTGCACCTGACCAGTGGAAGGATGCAGCTCTGTGGTCCAAAATCTTGTCCGACCATCGCGTTATGGTCTCGACCCCACAGATCCTGCTCGATGCCTTGCGCCATGGGTACATCCTCATGGGTAGGGATATCTCTCTGCTGGTCTTTGATGAGGCACACCACGCGACGTCAAAGCATCCGTACAACGAGATTATGAGGGGATTCTACCACTGCCTCCCTCCGCGCGAGGGCCGTGACCTCAACGATATCACCCGCCCATTCATCCTCGGCTTGACCGCAAGCCCCATCTACGGGGGCAACATAGGCAAGGCCTTTCGGTAAGAGGACTAGACGGTGTTGTCTGTTATTATTGATTATCTTGTAGCGAGATCGAGGGGAATCTGGACTGCGTCATCCGTTCCTCCCGCCTCAACCGCCAGGAGCTCTCTACCTTTGTCCATCGTCCAGAGTTTCGCTACGTGCTCTTCGCCTCTCCAACAGAGCCCGTACCGTCCCGGATGCTTTTCAACCTGAAGGTCGTCACCCAGAGCATGCGCATCGAGAACGATCCCTACGTGATTGATCTGCGCTCCCAGCTGGCTAGGCTGCCAGCCGGGGAGCAGCGCAATCGCGTAGATCAACGATTGTCGAAGACGCTTCACAAGGAGGACACCTTCTCGCACAAGGGCCTGCGCGACTTTGAGCGCACGGCAGCGGACATCTGCACCGAGCTCGGCCCGTGGGCCGCTGACTGGTACATCGTCAGCATCTTGGAACTCGCGCGCCAGGAGTCGAGCTTGCACACCGGTGTCATGGCCTCGTGGCAGGACCGCGAGAAGCGGTATTTGCTCAGTCTCATCTCGCGAGTGCAGATCCACCCTATCTCGTACAGCCCAGATGATATCCAGGCAGGCCTCTCTGACAAAGTGCGCGAGTTCCTCAGATGCTTGCGCAGCGAGGAAAGGGATTCGAGGACTCAAGAGGACCCCTTCAGCTGCATCGTCTTCGTTACGCGCCGCGACGCCGTGCTCACGCTCGCGAAAATCATCTCGTCGTTCCCCGACATGGAAGCGCGCTTCCAGGTCGGCTGCCTCCTCGGACAGTCGCAGAGCTTCAAGCGCCACGCGTTCCTCGACATCTCGCGCGCGCTGTTGAAAGACGATCCGACAGAAACGCTCAAGGCCTTCCGCTCGCAAGAGAAGAACGTCCTCGTCGCCACCGCAGTCGCCGAGGAAGGCCTCGACATTCAGGCCTGCGGCACTGTGATTCGATTCAACCCGCCCGAGAATATGGTCGCCTGGGCGCAGAGCAGAGGTCGTGCCAGAAAGCGTCGCAGCACGTTCCTGGTCATGCTCGGTAATGACCCCGACGCGGCGGACAAGCTTAGACAGTGGCAGGAGCTCGAGCAAGAGATGATTAGGCTATACACGGATCCGACTCGAGTTTTGGAGCCGCCCGAGGACAATGATATTGAGGAGGATCCTATCGAGTTTATACACGAGAAGACTGGGTGCGTCATCCGCTCGCTCTCATGGCACCCGTCGATGCTCATAGTCCTTCTAGCGCAAAGCTGACCTTGGATTCGGCTATGAGCCACCTCAGCCACTTCTGCTCTGTTTTACCACAAACTTCTCACGGAGTGCAAGGGCCGATCTTCGACCTTGATCCCCCGGAATACGAGTCTGGATGGCACTCGGATGTTCCGCGGTCCGGCATCGCGCCTTATACCGGCCCATGGGGTGCTACCTGCACGCTTCCGAGGCAAGTTCCCCTTGAGTAAGTCCATGAGACCCTGGTTCGTGGCGTTCACAGACTTACATTCGCAGGTTGCGCAAGCGCCATACCTCGCGTGTCTACGGGACGAAGAGGTCTGCGCGGAACCACGCCGCATTTTTCGCGTACCACGCTTTATTCCGGGCTGGACTGCTGAACGATCATCTGCTCCCGCTCACAAGCGAGATCAAAAAAGACCTCGACGGCTCAGTCAAGCTCTTGCTGCGGAACATCGAGAAGCGCGCTGGTCTCACGAATTCGTCGGTGCAATACGATCCGTGGCAGACCAGGGACGAAGCCGAGACGTGGTTCTACAATGAGGTTGCTATCGAGGGTCTTCCGAGGCTATTCATGTTCACCCGTCGGCAGCTCCAGCCGCTCGAGCGAGATGAGCTTCCCACACTCTACGTCCCTGGACAAGGGAAGCTCTCCGTCGACATTCTATCGGCCGGCGAGGAGGTGGAGGAAAAAGACGTTATCGTCGCCGCCAAGGAGTACACGAAACGGATGTTCTCCACTCTGCACGAGAAGCGCTTGGCCCCGGACAGCCTTGATTTCTGCTACGTCTTTCTGCCGATGGAAGAGGGCAAGGACGAGGCAGAGTGGCGAACGCGGCGGCAGTGGCAAGAGGAGCGGCTGTCCGCCAGCCCGGGCACGCGCAGCGAGGGTCCCACCAGGGCGAACGCTGAGGCGCTGGGCAAGAACTTCGCGTACCCGCTGAGCATCGCTCTCGTGCGGGCGAACGAGAAGTTCGACAAGGTGATGCAGTTCGTGGGATGGCACGACGGTCCGCTGAGCGAGGAGGAAGCGGCGGACTTTCGCGAGCGGTACCCTGAAGTAGAGGTCACGTATCCGCTGCTGGTGGTACAGGCCTTTCCCCGTCGAGCCAACTTCCTTGCCCCATTGGAGTCCGCTGAAGACGGCTTGTCAGACGCGTACCCTTTCCTACTACATCCGCGATACGCCACCATCGAGCTCGTCGGTCTCGATGATGTTCAATACGCTTTCCTTCTTCCTTCTGTCCTGCGGTTTGTATCCATCGCGTCCGCCGTCCACACCATGAGATCCACCCTCTTCGAATCCTCCCCTGCTCTCTCTTCGATTCCTTTCTCCCTATTGAAGACCGCCGTGACCGCGCCCGTCTCCCAGGAGCCAGTCAACTACCAGCGTCTGGAGACCCTCGGCGACACGGTGCTGAAGTTCATCGTAAGCAGTCTCTTGCATGCGCAGTACCCCCTGTGGCATGAGGGATACCTCGCGAAACGCAAAGATCATGCTGTCAACAACAACAAACTGGCGACAGAGGCTATTCGACTTCATATGGAGAAGTGGCTCATCCGCGATTCCTTCGTGCCTAGGAAGTGGAAGCCACGCTACGTCGGCGACAGCGTCGTCGTCTCTGAGCCTGCGAAGGAAGAAACTGAGAAGGCTATTGATCCTCCTCGCGATGACAAAGGGGACGCAGAGAACCCGACCGATCCCTCGCAGCAGACTACCGCCGGGGCTGAAGACGGGAAGCCGGCGGTGAATAGTGAAGCTGCGAACGAGCCAAGCAAGAAAAAGAAGAAGCAGAAGAAGAAGCAGACGGAGCAGCTGTCGACCAAGATGCTCGCGGACGTCGTAGAGTCGCTTATCGGCGCAGCGTACGAACACGGCGGGTTCGACCTCGCCATCGAGTCCGCGAAGCTGTTCGGCCTTGGCATCTCAAATTGGATGACCATACCGGACTGTGTCGATAAGTCGCTCAGCCGCGTGGAGGACCTGAACGACCTGCCTCGGGAACTCGAGCTGGTCGAGGGCATGCTTGAGTACAAGTTTTCCAGGCGCACGCTGCTGGTGGAGGCGCTGACCCATGCGAGCTACACCGGCGACATCGAGACTCAGTCGTACGAACGGCTCGAATTCCTCGGCGACGCGGTCTTGGACATGATCGTCACCGACTTTCTGTACCATGCGCCGGGCAAGAACTACACGCCAGGACACATGCACATCCGCAAGGAGGCACTCGTCAACTCTCACCTCCTCGCCTTCATCTGCATGAACACCTCCATCGACATCGACGCCACGATGCCTGCGTGGAACAACCGGGAGGGCATCGTCCTCAACAAGGACACGCAGCGCATCCACCTGTACCGGTGTCTCCTGCACTCGAGCCCGCGCGTCCTCGAAGACCTCGCCGTCGCATTCTCGCGCTGGGAGAAGAGCGGCGCCGCGATCCAGCGCGCGCTGCAGCGCGACTCGATCTACCCGTGGGCGGCGCTGACGAGCCTGCAGGCGCCCAAGTTCATCAGCGACATGCTCGAGAGCCTCCTCGGCGCGATCTTCCTCGACTCACACGGCAGCCTCGACGTCGTCCGCGGCGTGCTGGGCAGGCTCGGCATCATGCGCATCATGGACCGCATCGTCGCCGACGACACCGACGTCCTGCACCCCGTCTCGCGCCTCTCGATCTGGGCGGCCAAGCACCAGAAGAAGTGCGAGGTCAAGAACCAGCGGCCCGACGGCGACGCTAGCTGCGTCATACTCATCGACGGTGAGGAGGTGTTCCGCGTGACGGAGCCGTTCCGCGGGAGGACGTCGCAGAACGAGGTCAGGTTTGCTGCCGCCGAGGGGGCGATCAGGAAGTTGCATGTCATCGAAGAGGAGACTCATGAGGACGTAGACGAAGTTGAGTGGGGAGATGTTGCCGAGTATGACTGGTAGAGAGCCGAGCATTTATGTTCCTCGCGTCTGGACATGCTATCCACTTCTGGTGCACCCTTCCGGAGTATTTAATCAGTGTTTATCGTATATCTTTACAAGACTGTACAGAGATCCCAGATCCATTCATCCATTCATTTACTTGTGAAGTGCAGATTAGTGCTCTGTCTCCTCCCAAGCACGACCAACGGTTTTAACGAGATCGGCCTCGGTGAGCTGCTTGCCGCTCGTGAAGTATCCGGCCGCGATCTTCGCGTCGATCTCGACACGGGAGTCGGGAGGCAGGAGGTGGTCTGAGGACGATCCTCGGTCAGACGCAAAACAAAAAAGAGCCCTAGGATCCAAACCCACCCGGAATGTCGTAACGCTTCAGGATAGGGATACCCGACCCAACAATAGCGTCGTATTTCCTGTCAATCCAAGTCAGCGAGACGATCCAAGCATGTCACAACAAAGAGCTTACATGTCACTCATGGAGACCATGTTGTCGATCTTCTTGATACCCAGCCAGTGGAGGACGTCGGGCATCAACGCCTGGAAACGCATGTCCTTGACACCAGCGATCATCTCGGTCGACTTGAAGTACTTGTCTGCGGAGTCGCCGCCGCGCTTGCGAAGGTTATACACCAGGTACCTGCAAGCAACATGAGCCAAGCGCGTGCAAGCTGCGAGAAGGCGACGTACTTGGTGACCTCTCCGAGTGCACGACCTTCCTTACGGAAGTAGACGACGAGACCGACACCACCACGCTGTGCGCAGCGGATACACTCCTCGATAGCGTAGATGAGGTATGGCTTACACGTGCAGATGTCAGAGCCGAAGACGTCCGAGCCGTTACCTAAAGAGTGATGAGACTTCGTGACCTCTGAAGGAAGAGGCAAACGTACATTCATCGTGCACACGCAGCGTCAATTCCTTCGACTCATCGGAGAGATACGCAGGGTTTCCGACTGCACACACGAGGTGAGCCAACGATTAACTTCACGTAAAGTGCACGTAC
Source organism: Phlebiopsis gigantea 11061_1 CR5-6 (assembly GCA_000832265.1). Lineage (NCBI taxonomy): Eukaryota > Fungi > Basidiomycota > Agaricomycetes > Polyporales > Phanerochaetaceae > Phlebiopsis > Phlebiopsis gigantea. The sequence continues at coordinate 26,160 of KN840477.1, forward strand.
AGATGTATGCAGTGAGGTTGCCGATGGGAGGGAGGAAGACCTTGATGTCGGGGCGCGTGATGAGCTCCGGGTACATTCCTCCGGTGTCCTCAAAGAGCGCGCGACGCAGCAGGCCCTCGGAGCTACACAGCGCATCAGCAACACTCGCCACACACCCACGGAACTCGACTCACATGCCGAAGCGCTCGGCAATGCCGGGGAGCCACCAGACGGGCTCGACGGCGGCCTTGCTGATGACGATCTCGACGCCGGGGTCGGCGGTGCTGACGGAGCCGTCGGGATTGTGCAGCGGGTGGCTCTTGACGAGGATCTTGCCGTCGAGCGTCAGCTCGCCCTTGCGCGCGGACTCGTCGATCTCGCTGAGCTTCATGTGCGCGCGCGTGACGGCGATGCTCGGGCGGATGTCGAGGCCGAGCTCCTCGAGCTCGTGCTTGAAGACCTGCGGGACGAGGTGGCCCCAGGGGTCAAAGGACACGATCTTGGTCGGATCGGACCAGGCTGGCTGATACGGGATGGGCACGGCGGGCTCGGTGTTGGAGAAGTCGGGCTTGTGCGTCGGGTTGAGCGTGCCCATCGCGATGGCGAGGGCTCGGTAGATGGAGTATGAGCCGGAATGAGCACCGAGGGCGTTGCGTTGCTTGATGGAGGTCGGAAGGCGAGAGCAGACGACTGGGCCGCGGGTTTGTGGGTCTGTAGCACCCCAGACGAGAGGAACTGGCTTGATACCATACTGATCAGGATAGGCTAGAGCTCTGTGAGGATCTGGAGAACTTGGGGAATGCTCGTCACGTACTGCTGAGCATAATTCGCGACGGGTACAGAATCTTCTCCCTCTCCTTGTCCGACAGCTGCTTGTCCTGTCCAATCGTGTTCGTTATCGTTGCGGAGAGTGTCGCAAGAAGAGAGGGATTGGTGAGTGACGAGCTAGGACTGTGAGATGGAGGAGTTTCGGACTGTGCTCGAGGCAGCGGTATACCGTGACCGTGCGGCGAAGTCAACGGTGAAACCGGGGGACTCGATGCATTCTGCTGCTGTAGAACGTTGTCCAGCTGTAGCAAAATGAGTATACGTTGCAGACTACGTCGATTTGCTTGCACACCTTGGCTTGCAGAGTCTGCTGCGAGACCTGGAGAGCCGCCAGTTGGCTCAGGATCTGGGTCAGCGCGGCTTCAGAGACAGACATCGTTGTCGACGACGATATGCGTTGGGAGGTGAGTGAGGCAGAGCACGCGCAGTATGCACGGCGGCCGAGCGGGCAAAGAGAGAAAGAGAAAAGGCGAGGTTTGCGCGTTGCTTGCCTTTCATACTTTCGGCACGGCGCAAAGGGGCACGAGATAGTCGATCATGCGCTGCCGCCGTATCAGCCAAACTCCCTATCGCTCACACGTTTGTGGTTTAACCTATCGATTCGACGGAGGCTGATAATAATGTACGCGCGTAATCTTGCAAAATATACAAATACACACTGAATACATGTGGTCATAAAGATGAAAGACGGGATAATGGGATGGAATATGACTCGGCGCCACGAAAGCTCATGCCGACACGCGATCCTCACCTTCATAGGTAGATAGGCATGTCGGTGTTAGAAGTCCTTGTCTTCATATATCGTCGGCCGATCTACCAGCCTCTGTCTGTAGTCTTGGTCGTCTTGGTCCAGACGGAGCGTCTGCACAGCACGCCACAGGTCCGAGGGCCCGTCGCCATCGAACGGAAAGCGAACATCGAGGAAAGTGAGAGACCTGTCGCTCGCCGATGGACTGTCGGTGGTTGGACCAGGGTTGGTTGAGCGGTCGGACTTCCTCCCATCAGAGCGCGGTGATTGTCTACTCGTCTCAGGCAATTCGCGGAGACGGTGGGCAGAACGAGAGTCCAGATATGTTGCGCGGGAAGAAGAGTCGATATCAGTAGGGTCGGACATGTAGCCATCGGGCACTACGATAGGAATGTCTTCTCCGACTACACGAGATGTCGCGTGTGGCCGACGACCAGGACGCCGGTGGCTGGGATATGGCTGATCCTGATGCACTTGAGACACCGAGGACACCGAGGTTGTCGAAGCCTGCGTTACTGGGGCCTCAGGACTATCCTGGTCGTGGTCGTAGAGCCGAGTAGACAGAGTCTTCCTGGGAGGTGGTACGTATGTCCGACACACGAGCTGAGAAGCCCTTGCCGCCTCCAGCTGGTAGAAGTCTTGAGGGATCGAATCAACGACGTCGCGTCCGTAGCTCCTGAATGAACGGGGTGGGATATATGTCCGAATGGCCTTGGACGACGCATCGCTTCCACAGTCGTTAGGCGTGATGTAATGACTGGGAAGTCGAGGTACGGGTGGCGCGTCGGCGGCCACAACGAAGCTAGGACCGTCCTTCGCTATTCTCCTCGGTGGGGGAGTCTTCTTACGCCGCAGATGTCGTGGCGACTTCAAGGGTGGAGTAGGGGCAACCTCAGCGTTGAGGGTCAAATCCAGGGATGCAGGGCGGGGACGCAAGCCAGCGGCCAGTGCTTCCGTTTGCTGCTGCTCGAAGCTCTTGGGAAGATGTCTTGCAGACTTTGGTGGCGGTGTTGGGGGCATAGTGGCCACTGATTCCGCATTCAGCCAGACGGTGAGGACGCGAGGGAGAGGCTTGCTGAACCGTGACCTAGGCTTTCCCACATCGTCGCGCTGCGCCATTTGTTCCATGCGTTGCCTGGCCCGCCGCCTATACTGAGTGTCCAAACCTTGCAGCGCACGCAGTCCATCGTCAACAGCACAGTTCCGCGAACAATACAGTCTCTGCTCCGCGCTTGGTACAAATGAATGCCCACAGCTGCATATAGCAGCATCTTGGGTGGGGGGGCTTGGATATGGGTGGGAACGCGAGCTCATGTGAGCGAGGGAGGAAGGGGTGGAAGAGTGTGACGCTGACCGGCATGGACGGTCTGGTGTGCGAATATATATAGCATAGCTTCGGTGTCCACGAGATTGATTGAGGGTATATAGTACTAGTGCCTACAATAGAAAGATAGTTGTGTAAGATGGCCACTCGAGCTGTTGTCTTGCCACGCCGGCGGTGGCCCACCGCTTTTGCAGATTCACAAGCTGAAAGATATGTGAAGCATCTTCATAGCATAAATTAGAGAATCACCATGGTCGAAAATTTTCCACGTATATAAACATGCGGTTACTACAGCATGTTTCATGGATGCCTTCAGAGGAGTACTGCAGTGGCCAACGGTGCGTAAGCGCCGTGAGAGAAATCCACGAGAGGCGTGGGAGAAACATACTTTTTTCTGCTTACTTCGCCTGACGCTCCAGAGACGTGTTGTCTAAGAGCTAGGTATACAAAGGTCGGACGTGAGCGTGAGGCCTCAAGCTTCAATTAATCATGACTGAGTACTGAAGACGCTAGAGGTCACAAGCAGTGGCGTTTGACGCACGAAGCAGTGGTATATATACGCGTTCCGTATGAGACCTCGTACTTAAACGCGCACGATAAGACTTGCGGGGTATGTCCGAGTTAGTCAGAGCCGTGCCAGTCGCTCACTGTCGCACGCTGCAGAGGCTGATCAATGAGTACGCGGTGGTAGGGCGTGCACGCGCACGCCCGCATTCAACGGAGTCCAAAACAATCGAGGACAGGTGTATTGCGCGGCATCTCCGTACATAACGGACACTTCTAGGATGAACATGAGGTTGATGGCAAGGTGATTTAGAGCACGTACAGGCGTGAAGGTTATATTCAAGAAGAGATACATGTGTACCAGGGCTCCATAGTGCGACTTCTTTCCAAAAACACTGTATCCGATCTTTAACTCAGAGAGATTCTTCGGCAATCCAGCGTCTAACGAGCTCGAGGGCTTCTTCGGGTTTGTCGTATGGAGCCTGCGAAACAGTGACTATGAGCACATATCCCACGTTCAAGTTGAGATGATTGCGCACCATATGGCCTGCCCCGTAGATGGTGGCAAATACGAGACCCTCAAAGCTGCGAACCTTACCGGCGGCGCGGCCGCCGACGTACCACTCGTCGAAGGATTGCTGGTTGAACTGTTCTTGACCGGTCCACTCCAGGGCCAGGGCCATGCGCTCGTTTCCGACCTGGAAGCAGATTAGACCACAGCCGTTCTGCCCGGACGCGCGAACGACGCACCCAGTTGCAGATCCAGTCGTTGGCACCGACGAAGATAAGGACCCGGATACCGCGTTCCAACAGGGCAGCGAGGTAGTACTGGGTCGGGAACTGATGGTCGAGGTTGGCGTCGTAGGGGAGTTTAACAGTCGGATCGTGGACGAGGAACTTTTCGGGGACCGAAGGATCCACCCCAATCTCCTTTCGAACCTCCGGCTTACTCAAGTAGTGGTTGATATGGCTGAGAATAGTTTCAGTCTTCGAGGAATACAGTAAAGTCAGCGTGCGCTTACGCTGTAGCTTCGTAGCAGATGCCTTCGGTGCCCTTGCTACCGCTATATAACTGGATAAGGCTCTCTGGTGCAGAAAATGATGGGCAGAACGTACCATTGAAGAGTCAGATCATGTGGACTCAGCCCTAATTCCTCGTCAGTATAAGCCGAGCTGCCTTGCAACTCGGCGTACCAGTGGAGCTGTATGGGATTGCAATCAACTCCGTGCAATATGCCATCGCTGCTTTGCAGTTAATCTTGTCGAAGCGGTCGCGACACTCCTCTTGGAACCACTTTGTGCACCGCGACATCTATGGATGCGTGAGTTGAGGCTGGCTCAGGACGACAGCAATTTAAGCTCACTCCGTTCTTGACATGAACGCATGTTCTACGAAGGGTTGAGAGTTGATGAAAAAGCAGAGAATAAGACGTGTCCAAATACTTACTTGATATCCAAGACCGGGGGCACGGTGATGTTCTGGCACATCATGTCATGATACGAGGGCAGTAATGTAGCCCAGTCCGTGCATCCATTACCTGAGATTAACATCTCAGACATCAGTCACCTATAGGTGAACCAGCTACGCACCGATCATGAGAGAGACCAGGTTGATAGGTGTAATGCCCGAAGCCTTTAACTTAGGGTTCTGATCAACAATCTCCGCGGCAAAGACAGGTAGGAAACGGCCCTGCGGCATGGTTTCAGCATGAAGAGAAGGCGGACCGAATATTGTTCAAGACATACGGCGTAGGATTCTCCAGACAAATGGAAGGGACGACCCGTTAGGTTGAAGTGTTCAAAGAGAATCGCAACGAAGGCAGCAATGTCTTTCGCAGCTTCCACCGCGGTGCTCTGGGGATTGTTAGCTAAGGACCAAAGGTTATTCTGCTTATTTTACGCGCCGTGAATTCACCATGATCTGCGTAGGAAAATCCGGTTCCAACTGGCTGGTCGACGAAGAGCATATTCACGTATTCGTTCCATCCGTAGGGGTTGTAGACCGTTTCGTTGGGACCGGAGATTCGGCAGGGGCCAAGTTCCATGAAGAGACCGACAGCCGAAGAGCCTCCAGGACCGCCATTCGTCCAGAACACAACGTCGTCCTGAGCGGGGTCGCGCCTGCTTTCGAAGTAGTAGAAGAAGAGGTGGCGGGCCTCGACATCGATATATCCGGTATGCGCTCTTGTGGGAATTTGTTCGGGTAAGTCACGTAGATCGCCTCGACGCGTATTCTCCTACTTACTTCACTGTACCGTCACAGAAATGCGACGTTTTAATTCGTACATTGTACCTTGGGAAGCTGGGATGTTCTAGATTCGTATAATCCGACTCTGGCAGTGCGTGAAGGTTGCCAAAGGGCCTGAAGCCCAGTGACGCCTGCTGCGCCGAGCGAACCTGGTCGCCTCCTACAGCTACTCTAGTTTTCCCTTCTACATTCTGTCTAGCACTACGCTCTGCTCCGTTCACAATGCCAACGAGAACACCGACAGCGGCTACTACACGGAACAATGACAGCATATGGGGGAACATGGCCGTCGAGTCAAAAGAGCATGAAGCGCTACATCGCATGTGCCTGGAAATATAAGTATATTCGGAGTTGGCGGAGACACTAGTCTCCGTCGCTACTCCGCCAAAAAGACGACCTATATTCGGTCGCCGTCCTGAGCCCCGCTGATCATATCACCGCTGCAGCTCTACTCCAAACTATTTGCGAGTCTTTCCTACACGTAGTTCATAACAGAACAATCTAGAAATCGTTTTAACACGCATATATAATTAATTGCTGTCGCTGAAAAATGATGAATCTCCCTGGGCCTCCCCGTAGGCGTAAGTACAACGGTCGACATCATAGATTCATCGTGGCGCCTATAAAGGTCGAGGCCATCTTATACTCGGTAACTTGTTTTGCACTCCCAAGTTCAACCTCATGCTTGCCCGATGCTCTGCAGCATTCCGCTCTGCTGGTCCACCTCCGGCCTCCCGTCGTTCACTCGCGCTATGGAGCCTAGAACCAGAGAAACCCGTGATCGCCAACCTGAGGGTCAAACGTGGGCGACCTCGAATATATGATGGTCGGGCCCAACCTGTACATCCCGACAACACGCCTCTTGTACGCTTGCTGCAGAAGTGTAAGAATAATTCCGCTATGCAATATAGAGGTCTACGACCTTTGATGTCCTCGAGCAGCAGACCCTATAGAGGGCACGTCCATGGCTCAACACACCTACGCGATAAACACTGTCGCATGTTACCCGAAGCCTATCACCAGCATGGACGACGTGAAGCAGGCATGTGCGAGCAAGGCTTTGCGTATCGAACTATACGCTAAAACAAAGCACAAAGCTTCGAGTAGGTGACACGTACAAAACACAGATAGCTTTGTATGTGCGGGAAAGAACGCAGAGGGTAAGTGCGTCCCAAGCCTCATCGCCATGCACTACTCACACCAAAGCTAGGAGCTAGACCCCGTCACAGCATTTCGAAACTCAGCCAAATTAAGTGCCAAGACTAGATCGCTCCAGGAAACTTTGGCAAAGCTACCTTACATCTCGTGCGTATCCTTGCTCTCTCCTCGTCCCATGGCTGCTGCGAAGATTCACATACCGCATGCAGAGAGCCTTCGGCCGCTCAAATACCTCCCTGCCTCCTACATTTACCATCTTCAACTTACTGACCACTTGTAGTGTTCCTCTAAGTAAAAAGCTCACGGCCGCCGGGTGCCAATCCCTAGACGACCTCGCGAAAGATAGTGCAGTGCGCGAGCGATTGACCGTTCAACCGCGAAAGATGGTGCCGTGGGTGGATCATATCTTGCAGCCTGTTACGCGTGAAGAGGCCCAAAGGTTTGAGGTAAGCTTCGAGCGTGTATTTTCTTCGTGTAGCCACTGATCGGCTCGAAGGACCTTTTGAACGAGTACCTGCAACCATCGGGATGGTTGGTACATATGACAGGAGAATGGTGAGCGTTATTAGTCGTGTGTTTTGCTCAGGCATACTCAAGACATCAGGCGGCGGGGTAAGCTAGAAGCACCTAATGTGGACGTCCTCATCTTCCACCGTGCCTTCGGATACATCCCTCTACCGACAGAAATAAGAACGAAGGCGCGAGAGTTAGAGATCTCAGCCATGTTCAACAACAGCCTATGGAGCGTGTTACGCGAGCGCGGGGTGATCGCAGACGAATTCCTTCACACCTATGGCCGTTGGGAGGGTATGATCCGCCTGCCTGAACGTGAGGGCGAGCGCTGGGAGACTTTGTACCGACGTCAGAGTGGTATCACGAAGCGCGAGGGCAGATTTTGCTTCGCGCGAGTACGGTACGCCGTTTGGCTTGCCCACGTCTCCTGCGCGAACTCATCACTGCATGCCATACAGTGTGTTCTCCAAGAAGAGCGCAGGCGCTGCATTGTTGCGCACAACAGGCGACAACGGATATGCCAGATATGTTTACGAGAAAGCGTACGACCTCGGTCTGCACTTCGACGATTACGGCCTGTGGCAGTTCCACCCCAACGACCCGGCGCAAGCGGTAGAAGACACGAGCGTTGTAAGGGGTCGGAACGGCCACCGTCTGTTACTTCCAAAACTCCGTACGAACGGCTACTGGGAACTATTACCCTCGGACACAGAGCAAGAGATACTCGCGCAACTCGATCTGCCGTACATTGAACCGGAGAGGCGCAATTTCAAGAACAAGTAGTAGCACCCCACCCGCGACGACGCACCATGTCACTTAGACCTCTACCGGCAGGACTTAGCTACATATCTAGATACTAATCTGCCACTTTTAATACCAAATGCTCCTCGTCCGGTGTGCAGGTAGCATCTCATTCGTCGTCAGCCCCTCGATGCGTTCCTCGCCGATCTCAATCTTCTTCGCGAGGTCCCACAGATAAAAGTCGATCAGCACGCCGCTCGCCTCCTCCGCGCCCGCGGGCCGCACCATCGCCCGGCGCATGCGCTCGACGGCGACGATGCTCGCCGCGCGGATGCTCACCTCCTCGCGCGAGCCGGGCGCAAGCGGTGCGTGCCCGCGCAGGAGCGCGCACAGCGCGGGCGGGTAGGACAGGATGCCGAGGTGGTGCAAGATCTGAGGGACGCGGTAGTCCGCGAACATCGTCAGCTGGTGCATCGCGGCGCCGTGCGCGCCGGGGAAGAGCGGGTGCGCATCGGCGGGCGAGGGAGGGTAGAAGGCGGCCCAGGTTTCGGCGACGAGAATTTGCGCGCGTTTCCAGAGGCAGACTGACGGTGTGAGTGTCAGCGGCGTGTTTGCTGTACAATGTGCGGGCAGGTTACATCTTTGGCCGTCGTACACCGTCTCGTCTTGGAAAGTGGGGAAAGTGTCGGCCACTAGCTTTACCAGCTGCAGGGCGGTCCCTTCGCTGTTCGTCGTCCGCATGAACGACTCGTAAAATATTTGGAAAGATCCCCCAAAGCGCTACTTGACCTTTGAGTAAATTCTAACCATGCCCTTTGCGTTTGACGAACCTTGCACAGGATCTCTCCATTTTGTCGCAATATAGAGATGCGCTCTGCCAGGAGAGGTATACTCTCCTTTGAGTGAGGTGCCGCACGGAACACATGCGCGATCAACGAGTCTGGACATCTCGACTCAGAGGCGTAGAACTTGGGGTCGGTGATGGGGATGCCTTCCTCGAGTGCTGAGATGAAACGTCGGTTAGCGACCGCAAATCTTGTGATGCGGAGGTGGCACGGGACAGGTGGACCGCACGGTGCCTCGATATAGAACCCAACACTCACCTCTGTCGACGGCCGCTACGAGCGACCAGTATCCCGTGTGGACGACGCGGTCCTCTGACCCCCAGCCGCCTCTCCACTCGACGCCGAAGCGGTCCGGGGTGCCCTCATACTCGGACCAGAAGCTGAAGTTGAGCGAGGCGATGAGGAACAGCCAGTCGAAGCACTTTTGCGTCTGCTGGTGCGATGGGTCGTACGGCTCTGGCGGGCAGAGGTGCAGGGCGTGGCTCCGCCACGTCCGCGGGGTGTACGCCTCCACCTCGAGTCGCTCCGCAATCTAGCTCGGTATGGTTAGCAGCTTGATTGACCGTAGACAGAGCTCCTTACGTGCCGGGCGGCTGCCTTGACGCCTTCGTCGTTGATCTCGACGAGGTCGGTCGTCTGCGCCGAAGACGGTGAGCTGTGGCAGCGGCTATGCGTAGGGTGACGCACCTCGTGGGCGAGTTCGGAGCTCAAGAGCACCGGGTTGGCAGGGTCTGCCAGGTTACTTCCATGCTTTCTTTTTTGAAGCGGCCCTGTGGGTAAAATGTATGATCCAGACCCGGGATCTGAAGCCGGCAGAATCGTCATGATCGTTGAGCACTGAAGGATCTATGAAGCAATAATTAAAAGGGTAGGGTATTAAGGTAAGTTAGATAGTGTCAAATGATTTTGAGAGATGTGAGTGAGGAGTAGACAGCCACAGAAGCGTCGACGAGTCAGGCTGCAGCAAGGTTAACGCCCATGAATTTACAGTACGATCTCATCGGGGCATCAGCGGGGTTATTTAGATATTGCACCCGGACGCCACGAAGGTCGGGACTTGCCGTTTTCAACTTGTCACACTCAACGAGCCACGACGAAGATTGTTCAATCACTATTCCAGTACATACAGTATGATGCTAACAATACAAGGATAAGATCTCAACTTCCAACACTTTCGGGAGTTGAGTCAGCGTCAGGGTGCCTTGGGGCCAACCTTCTTCGGTTCGAACTTTTCCTCTCCATGAACAATTCGTTGACCCTGCTCCTTCGTTTCAGTCTAGAATAGACAGCCGTGTCAGCTTCTGCGCGATGTATCGTAACAGCATAACTATACGAACATTTCCAAGGGTCTTTCCTCGAATTTCCTTGGCGTAGCCTGCCAAATAGCTAAGCCGATGCCGGACGACCTGGACGCGAGAGCCTCACCTATGACTTGTTCCTTGAATCTCGGCTTGTGTGCTTCACTTTCGGTCACAGTCGATCCAGATCCCGGCTGAGTTGCACCTAGCTCAGGGTCAGCACCTTGACGCCTCGTCACGCATGGGCTGAAAGCACCTTGTTGAGGGGCGTCCTCCACCACAGTCGGCTGCACCGTTTCCGACGGCGGCCCTGCTCCAGGATTGGTATGCGGATCGAGAATGTCGTCCTGAGATACTAGATTTAACACCAACTGCAGCACAACGGGAGAGCCAACGCACGATTACGGGGCCCTCTGCGCGACCAGCAGTTTCAGCTGAGACTGGCATGATTGCGGTAGCTGTGTTGTGAAAAATCGTGAAGATGTGAAACAAATGGGAAGCTATGAGTGCACTAGTTGTGGGAGAAGTCGGTCTTTAGAGGTATCCCTTCCCAAGTATTTAAATGCCCAGCGACTCCAGTACTCCTCTCCAAGCGCCGTTCAGATGTGACCCATCCGATGACGTCACGAGGCCCGACTTGAGCCGCGTGACGTTCAGTGCCCTTTTAGGCAGCTCACGTAGAACGACCCTTCCTTGGCGCAGCCAGGCACATATGAAATGTAATTCGGCGGAGAAATAACTCCGGCAATGTTGAAGAAAATAGTGACATGTCAATCAACGACTTGGAGACGACGCACGGATGTGTTTCAGCCACAGCAGGAATTCCCAGGCTACGGCAGCATGCACCGTACGGCATGGTCGAGCGAAGTGTTCGGGGACCGATGTCAAACCCGCCTCGTAGAACATATAAAAGACCTCGACGGTGGTCTTCAGAACATCAGCTCGAGCTGTCCATCGACTGTATCATCTTCCTCGCCTCTCCTCCTTGTAACATCCGTCATGACCGAACTCTGGCTCACGTACCACCAGTCGTCCCGGGCAGGCCACGCGCCGCCGACGACGCAGTTGGTCGAGCTCGACACGAAGAAACAAAAGCTCCAGGACCTTGAGGACGTCCTCGAGCACATTTTCCAGCAGGGCTTCGTCGACCCGAAGCTGCGCCCCGTGTCGTGGTGGGAGAAGTGCGATGGCGAGAAGGTGAAGAACAGCTTCTGCATCGAGGAGCTCCTCCAGCAGGGTGTTGGGAAATGTGAGCAGACTGCGATGCGTCTCGTCATCGGTGAGTAAAGTGTCTCCGTACGCGCGTGATTACGCTTACCGCTCATGAAGCCGATATCCCGCCCGCGGTCTGGTTCAGCTACCACTACGTCCACAGCCCCAGCAAAACCGTAGTGACGCAGCGCATCAAGCTCGACGAGCTCCATCCTTACCAGTCAGGTGTCCGCCCCAAGCTCGCCCACGTCACGAACTACATCTTCGAGCACAACTACCTTGCCGCGCACTTCCGTCCTCGCGTACACTGGCAAGGGATCTGCGGGAAGCGCCTCGAGGAGCACAACGACTTGTTTGAACTACTCAGCTATGGCGAGGGCGTGTGCGAGGACAAGGCTATGAAGCTCATCATCGGTGAGCCCCATATCCCTTTGACTGTGATTGCTGTACTCACGTTTTACAAACAGATGACGCCTTCCACGGTGTCCCTCACCACCAGCATGATCACTGCGGATGTCATTGAGAAGCGGCCAACCTTCGCACTCCGCTCCTCGCAAAAGGGTCCTTCGTATTGTACCATCTTTTAATTCACCTTTACAGACTTTTATTCGGACTTCCTTTCACATATTAATTCTATGATTGATTAGAAGAATTGATGATTCAGTTTGTTACACGCGCCTTATGCCGATAACTGTGTTCGAGATGTTTGTTCGTCGACTATGCATCCAAGGGACAGCCAACCACGCTAGTGATGTAAGCTGTAGACCTATGTAGAAAATGCCATATACAATGAGTGAGATTGAGAGGTATGCAGTTGACACCAGAACCTTCCAACCTTGATCACTGAGTAAAATAGAGGAAGTTGCTGTGGTTGGATCTCAAAAGTTGACGTGGTCTCGAAATGGCAGCCGAACATGCTTAGTCAGCGGCCAGGCGCGAGCGCACATGATTGATGTAAGGATTTGGGCACTTTTACCGTGAATCTGGAAACTCTTTGACAATTAAGCAAGCCTTGCATATATATTACCGCGTGGAAATCAATATTCTAACCGAAAGTGCCGTCAGGGCTGTAAAAATGCAAGACTTCGATCAGAGAGGAGGTTCAGTGTCTTGCTACCGTGGGGGGAAAGGTGTAGTCGATATAGTAACTCGAAATACAGCACACCGAGTACGCTTGTGCGAGTGTGTTTATTCAATATTCCAGGAATCCGTCCAGCTTTGAAGGACGTAGAGCCATTGATTTATTGATGTCACGCACTTGAATGATGGCACAGACTTTGTACGATGCGTTGACCCCGTTTCATCGATGCTAGATGGTCACAAGCGAACCACAATAAAATCGCCCGGGAGCTTCCTTAGAGTCAGTACGTTATAACCATTACTTATTCTTGCAGCGAAACTAAAATCACCATAATGTACACGGAGCGATCATTCTGCATAATTTCAAGGTAGGTTTAGTCTTGATGGCATGCCGCATTATGCGGAGCAATTAGTCAGGGCAGGAGGCTTCTCCGCTACGCTAATCTCGCACGGAGGTTTCCTCGTCATCTGGGAACAGATCAGAAGAGAGGCCTTGAACACTGGTATGCTCTGCTCACAATGTCGATGGGCACCGGCGGCTTGTCCCACGCTGGGTTATTCTCTCCGACTGTGAAGCGTTCAACGGTCGTAAACCCGAGCGAATTGTAGAATCTTTCGTTCGCGATGTTGCTTGACACCAGCCATGCTCCGCGGCCTTCTTTGTCTGCCTAGATTATACAGATTAAGGTTAGCTTTCATGTTGGTCATACTTGGAAAATGTCATTGACCAGCTCCGTGACCATGTGAACGAGAGCAGAGGCGTAGCCTCGCCCGCGGGCCTCTCGCATAGTGATCAAGTTGTCGATGTACACCATGTTGTGCACTTCATCCCCTAGAGACGCGGAAATAGCAGCTTCCCTCTTGGATGCGAATTCTGCATGACGCTATGGGAGAAATGTATGTCAAGACCTTACTATGTGCCATAAAAATGACATTTGTACTGACTTTGGATGTCTCTTGCTCAGGAAACATTCCAATCAGGCGAGAGACCAGAAAGCGCAAAATCTTGTCCAGAGGGGTTTTCATCCTCTCTTTGTCATCTCGCGTGGAGTGGCTAAGTTAAGAATCTCCTTAGTGGTGGCTTCTGCAAGATAGGCTTGTCGTACAATATGATGAAAGAATCGCCATGGATGGTCCATGCGACCTCGTGTTCAACTTCCCTCCACCACGCGTAGGAATTTGCAGATTTTTGCACTGCCCGAAGGAGTCCACCACCTCCCTCTTGCTAGGCACAGAACATCAGCTACGGCGAGCGTGCAGGAAATATAGATTTACTGGTCCGTCCGATATATACACCACAAGTGGATCATCTGTGAGGTTCGCCATACTCGCGTCAGCAGCGCAAGCAATATGTCCTACATTAAATCATCAGTATAGAAGGAGAGAAACAAGTACAAAACTGTTACCATAGCGCATTCGTTCTGGGATGACGTCTTCGTTTGTATTTAGAGTCGCGCGGTCGACAGAATGAGTTTCCATGATGTGCGTCGTGTCGGGTACAAGAGTAAACATATGAGAGTATGAGAAGTGCAATATTCGGCTCTTTCCCCGCTACATTGCATGCGTATTAAATACGATTGTTGTGCGAGCTGCGGCGTTTCATTCGAGTCAGGCCATGAGGGGGGGTTGCGGCGCAGGCAAGTACTGTAGAACTGGTAAGCTGCGGCATGTGTTACCCCTCTCCATTTCATGCGTGGTTCGCAGTCGCGTATTAGGTTCCGCAGGTGAATAGTGCGACGGCGGGTACATGGTCAGTTACAAAGTTGCATACTTAAGCGCGCACACCAACGTCGTCCGTGGAGTAGGCGCATCAGGCGCATCAGATGCGACACATCACGATGCTATTGGAATGGTTTAGCCTTGAAGGCGGCTGCAGGCGAGGGTAGCTGTCGTCGGCCTCGCCGCCACGTTCACATGTGGTATGGTCGGCGTTAGCTTGTGCCTTCGCGTGTGTCCACTCCGCCGCCGCCTTCGTCGTCTGCTTTTTGGACACGCGCGAGCGCAGGGCTCACCGGCACGCGCAAAGAGAAGAGCGCGTCCAGCAGTACATCATGATCGATGCATGATGTTACTGCTGGATGCGGTGGTCCGGCTCGTGGAAAACAACAACTAAGGAGCCGTGGTCGGTCTGCTGGCAGTAATGACGCTACTATGTGCTCATACTACGAGATAACGCCGGCGGCGATACACTGCAATCTATGTTCGCGTCCGAGTTACGTCCGAGTCGGCGTGCGCTGGGGTACCGCGGAGTTGGACTACAGTTGACGGTCTTTTTTTAGTGTCCAACTTGAACACGCGGCGACACGCTGTACTTTGTCCTCTGGCGCTGCTAAGCAAGTAAGTACTCAGCGCAAGGCCGAGGATGGACACCGAGACGATCACCAACTCAGAAAGCCCAATCATCACCTTGTTCACGGACATCATCACAATCCTCATGAGCCTCCAGCGGTGTGCGGAGACGTAACCCAGTTTTAAATAAACGTATAAACAACAGTACATACACCCACATCCCAGTGATCAAGGTTTAACGTTTATGAGGGAGGTGAATAGGGAATGTCCAAATGGTGCCACAGATTTCTTTTCTTTTTCATGCTTAAAATACCAATATTAGCCCAAGGAGGTCGATGCCGAAGGAAAGGGGAATGATTTTCAACGATGGGACAGTGGCAAGGCGAATGAGGGCGAAAGTGGAAACGAGGGATGAAAAAAAATGAACGTTTGCAATATTTATTTCCATTGTTCGTTGGCAAGTCGCGTAGCCCTTAGGCCGCGCATTGGGAGGCGATGTCCGAGGGGATGTTGAGCCCCGCGGTCACGGAGGGCAAGCTGTTGACCTGCATGAGCAGGCCGGCCTCCATGTGCCAGGCGATGTCTGAGCACGATGGATGAGTCCCTGAACAAATAGCCTTTGAGGGGTGGACTTACGGCAATGAAGGGTCCAAGGGCCGGCTAAGTTAGATGAGGTCGTGTGAATGAGGTGCCATAGCGGGTAAGAAAGAGCACTTACGATTGTCGGAGACGTAGCGGAGCATGAGCCAGCCACCGCTCGGGACAGTGAAGGTATCGCGCCTGGACACGAGATCAGATCACAAGTCATTGTGCATGAGCCCTGACACACCTCAATGGGTTGGAGGGGGTCAAATCCTGGCCGTCGTAGGTGCCGGTTCCGAAGCCCATGCTACACCACGCGTCAGCGTCCCGAGCCCGCTCGGACGAAATAAGCGTGCTTACATCCAGGGGCGGTGACCATGCAAGTGGAAGGGGTGGTCTCCCGCGCCCGTGTTGGTCTAGGCCGTTATAAGTCCAATACGGGTACACTTTACAGCCAGAAAATGACACACCAAGAGAATATCGACCGTCTCGATCGAGTCCTCCGTGATGATAAGTTGGTTGCCTCCCTCGACGCTCGAGCCCTCAGCTGCGTAGCTGGTGTTACCCGCGACCTGCAAGAGGGTAGCAGTGCCCTGCAGCGGGCTCCAGCTCTGAATGCGGGCACGTTGGTCAGATTGGGGTGAACACGTAAAGCAAGCGTGACGTACAGTGCCGTTGATTTGAGCGATCGTCCCGCCGGTGCTGGTGGCACCAATGGCGAAATCGACCTGGTAGAACCTGCCGAGCGAGTCGTCAGCAACTGTGGTCAGTTGTCGGGAGCGAGATAGCCCTACCTGGTGCGGTCAGGAGGCGTATCCACGACGGCTGGAGTGAGCTGGGACACGTCCATATCTGCAAGGTTCGAGCCAGGTACACCTGGATCGGAGGTCGCGGTGGGAACACTAGTCGAGTTCTCGCCCGTGTATCTGGTGATGAAGATATCAGTGGGGGGCGTACATAGCACATAGACGAAGACCGCGTACGTGATAACGCCGAGGACTTCGGACGTGGTTCCGTCGACGGTGACGGGAGAGATCAGATCGGAGCGTATCCAGTAGGAGCCGTTGCCGGCGGTCTGGTTCGTGGTGATGAGAACGGAGTAGCGCTGTGCGACGAGGAGGGTGAGGCCGACGACGTCGTAGGGCTCCACAAGCGTGCCGTCGACTTCGATGATGGTGAGTGGGTGGTAGTCAACAGAGAACCGGATTTGGGCAGCGGAGCCCGTGTGGATGAGACGGAGGCGATAGCTGGCGAGCGCACTTAAGCACATGGAAAACACGGAAATGAAGACCGGATCACTTACGTCTTGTTCGGCGCGAGATCAAACTGAGACGCAATTGTGGGTTAGCAGCTCACATTGAGGAAGAAAGGCTACGACCACGCACGTTGAAGTAGTTAGTACTTCCATCGTACTGGCCTACCCCATTGATGGCCTATAATGTTGCGCATGAGACGATACTTCGGGGTGCATGTACAGAACAATGGACTTACACCGCTGTCTGGGGTCTCGAGGATGATAGGGGCAGTAGGGCCAGTTCCCTGCCGTTTCGGTCAGCACCATGTCACTGAGATGTACACGGAAGTAGACTCACGCTGAGGTACTGCTGAACAAGCGCGGCACTGAAGGTGTGGTACACATCAGTCAGGTGGACGATCAGGTCCCCGTCCCAGGTCGGGAAACCAGAAGGAGCAGAGGCGGTCGGGTACACAATCAACGGGCCGGTGACACCGTCGGAATATTGGGTCGCATCTACAAAAGAGGTGAGCAATTGCGGGTTGCGTTATGTACGAATATACTCACAATCTGTCACAGGGTCGTCGTCAACATAATCAGCTATCCATGCATCAAACGTGTGTTACTTACGAGAGCTGGAAAGGAAGTTTAGCATCTTCACTGGTAGTGCTACAAAATATACTCACTGGTACCAGGTTGTGCCAGAGAATTGGCCGAGTTCAAAGCTGAGAGGTATCAGCATGTTTGGCTGAATACGTTGTGCCAAATACTTACTCGTAGGTGAGGGAGTCGCCGGGAGGAATACCACAATCGGTCACCGAGGCTGTACCGTCGTACCAGACGGTGCCGTTCTGATACTAATATCACACCCAGCGGTCAGGATCATATTCACGTTATGGCAAATTGGGTCACCAACCAAACCGTGCCAATGGATAGTACTGTCCATCAAGCGGAGTAAGTTGACAGTTCGAAGATGCCCGCGATGCAAAAGGCGACTCACGTGCGGTTGTCCGAGAGTGCGTTCGTGACCTTGATAACGAGGCGGTCACCCTGATTAGCCTCAATGGCCGGGCCTGGGAATTGTCCTGTGCGTCCGTCAGTACCATTTTACGTTGCACACCCCGCGCAACGCACCATTCACGACGAGCATCGACTTCGAGAACCCGTCGGGCGCGCCCGTCATCTCGGAGATGGTGAACTCGTAATTGCGCGTCGTCGGCGCCTGCCCCACGAGTCCGGCGAGCACGAAGTCGGACGCCGGCGGCGTCGCGACCGTCGCGCGGGCGTGGAGGTCAGACCGCGCTGCGATGCCTGCGGACGCGTCGTGGTGATGGACCCCGTTGTGCGGGACGGCGGTGGCCACCTGGCCGGTGAGTCCGACCGCGGCGGCGAGGAGAGCAGGGAGCGAGGAGAATATAAAGCGCATGTTGCAGAGCGTAGTGTGGACCCGGTGTGCCCACGAAAAGGAAAGTGGTAGGACTGTTGGGATCCTGAGGCCCTCTCCCTCGTTTGCCAGGGCTTTTATACTGTTTGCGTTTTGCGATGGAATGGGCGCAAAGGAACTTTGTGTGCTAGATCTGCACAGTATACGCGCATGTCGCGATGTCCATATTCGGGCGCATGCGATGTGATGAGGACCCGCGGTCGGTCGGCAGGTTACATGTCAGCCTGTCCGTTCCATAGAACCACCACCGGCCACAAAAACGCGCCAGCCCGACGAGGCATTTACGTGGCCGCTCGCGAGGGGCATTCCGTCCCTCGTCCCTGGATGAGCAAGAAGCACCCCAGGCACTCTGCGCCCGCGCGCCGCCGACGCGTAAGTTAACGACGCGGACGCCAGTGGTGTTGCTCCCACAAGCGGATGCTGTCCCCGTCCCGACAGAGGCATTAGAAGATCCACACGGCCTGTGCTTGTTGCTGCCGTTCGCGTGCGTAGGTAGGGGCTTCCGAGCATCCAAGCGCAGCTGCTTGTCGTACTGACGGAGATCACCAAGTGGTGGTCACAGAACGTCTTCCTATGGAAGTCTAGGTTCATCTGTGATCACATTAGTATGTGCCTTTGAAGCTCGACGCGTAAACACCCACACGAACCAGCAGAAGAATGTGCTGATGCCAGTCGAGTCACGAACATGGAAGGTACCCGTTGATGCCTAATAACATGCCGGCATCCCATCGTTTGAGCGAGAGTAGAGGACTGGTGTTTCCCATTTGAGAATTTGTAGTGAAATCCAGTAGCAGAACCATCCTGAAACTTACATAAACAGAGCGGGCCAATCATTTTTTGTTGCCGCAGCAGATACGTTCGCACGATGAGCGCGCCTGGTGCCGATGATGCATTTGGACGCTTTCCGCGGGAAAGCTGGCTAGACAAGTAGATCAGAGCGGGCCCGCGAATCGTGCGCCAGGGCCCGGTGTATCCCCGATGCAACCTGACAAGGGATGTCAGCGAGAGCGGTCTAGCCGATGAGGCAATATAAAACACAGTTTGCAGTACACTCTAAGTTCGGTGCCGAAGGCACACGTATTCAGTAGCTTAAAGCCGATACTCACGATGTCGTCGCGGCTAGATTTGATGCAGTCTTCAAAAGCAGAAGCGGAGAGGGATGAATGAGGACATCAGTACATGGTCGCTGTGCCAGTGCCCTCGCTAATCCTGAGCGGGTTCATGATGGGAAGGCCGCAGCAGCATCGTATAGCAGCGCTCATTGCAAGCGTCAAACTACCGCTGGCGGACGTTGCGACCTACACAGCCAGAGTCCAATGAGTTTACATGAGCTGCGTTAAACGCGTAGTGAGCTGCATGTGTGACCGTAACTCAGCAATAATTTCACGATGCCGCGCGCACGCACCGTTGTGAATTCCCTGAAGCGAAACAACGATGTGGTCAGACAGGACGTTCAGGTACAGATGACAGCAGGGAGCTATGTCACTTGATCAGCCGTGGCCGACGGTAAGGATCGACTCGGCGCCGCCCTGAGGTTCGGCACATGAGAGCCAGCCGTAGTAAGCATTAAAGGTCTGTCATGAACTTGTTGATGAAGGTGCACTGTTCACCGATGCATGTTCAATGCCAAATGCGTTCTCCGCCGGAATTTATGTTGGCCGGTTGCTAAACGGTATTATTGTTCCAGCTCTCCGGCTGTAAGATATCTGCATTCTACACCTATCACTACCACATTAGCGAAGACAAATTCAAGATAGAGAAAATACACAAACATTTCTAGCAAGTCTGTTACAGAGGAGAATTATGTCGATATAGGGTTTGCTCCTTCGACAATACATCATCACGAGGGCTTCGACTCATCATGATGACTATCAACTCTGTATTGTACGAACGCTTAGTCGAGTAGAGAACAAGAACATGTCCGAATTGCCGTACCATTTGCTTCACACGCCATCGAAGAGCAGCATGCTACGGCGGCGGAGGCGGGCCCCGACTCCTTGCCAAGCGCTCCATGATTTCTGACCATCACGCAGAATCTGCTGGGATGGTCGCTGCCGCGAGCCCGTTATGCATCGGGTCGTCCATTCTCCCGCGCTGCTCGCGCTCGTTCGCGGCTGTTCGCGGTCTCGTGAAGAAGGTTCACCTGGCGGAAGCTCGACCAAGGCCTGTCCGGGCATACAGGGCGCACGACGGCCGGCCAGTGCAGCGCATGCTCTCCGCCGCCTATACGAGAGCTCCTCGGACGAGAGGAGGCCCCGCGCGCTGCTGCAGCAGCGAAAACCCACGACCCGTCGGGATGCGGGATGCAGGCCAGAGACGAGATGGGCCGCAGCAATGCCCGGGCTTGCATGCCGGGCCGGGCGCAACCAAGTGCGTCTACCAACAGGCACGTCGAGGTGGCGTCGAGTGCGCCGCGTCGGACTGCGGGGGGAGAGGCATTTCGTATGCGCGTGGTGACAACGGGTGACTATTCGTTGGAAGCCTCGGACCCAACGGCGCAGCGTATTCCAGGGGCTGCTGGTTTCAAGCTAGTGTTCCATCTTCCTGCGGAGGGGGTCATAATCAAAGATTGCACAGCAGAAAAGTCGCAGTCCGGTGCATACCCTCGCGGTACGGGAGGCAGAAACACTTCGGGATCAACAAACTCATGACGAGGTGCTGCGGTCCTAGCATCAGTAGCATCAGGGTACGATATTCGAAAACACCGTTGCGCAGAAAAGACTGCAAAGAGCTGATGCTGCGGTAGCAGTAGCGGAGAGGCGAGCGCAGCAGAATGATCTGCAAGGAGGTATATACATCGTAGTTCGAGAACAAGTTGGTTTCCTGGCGCTAAAACGGCCACGCGATTACGTTGGTCGGCTACGGCGATGTTGCTCAAGCTGTCCGTATGTTCGCTGCTCCTGACCTTGGTCACAGGTAGGATCAGCCAATTTTCAGTCTGCATTTCCCTCACAGAGCCCTGTACAGCCGGCGAAACCCCGTGGAACGACGTCGCGCATGTCGATGCAGCCGTGGCTGAAGCGCCCGCTTTGAGCTCTCTCGCGTCCTCGGACTTTACAACGCTATGGCATCCAGAGCTCCCTCGCTACGGCGTGCGTATCAAGAAGTCGCATTTCTGCGATTGCAGTGTAAAGTGAGAATACCCACTCAACTTCCTCATTTCGGTTCCGCCCTGACTACGAAAAAAAAAACTGTAGTGCATATACCGGTTACATCGATGTAGAAGCTCGCCATCTCTTCTTCTACTTCTTCGAGAGTAGGCGTGACCCGTCCGCAGACGACGTCGTGTTCTGGACCAATGGGGGGCCCGGCGGCGCGTCGTCCCTTGGTCTGTTCACTGAGCTTGGCCCGTGCATACTGGAGAACTCTACGGCCACAAAATACAACCCATATTCCTGGAACGAATACGCAAACGTGTTTTTCATAGAGCAGCCCGTGGGAGTTGGTTTCTCGTATGCTGACCACGGCGAATCTGTCGTAAGCAGCACCCTCTTTCTACACCGGCTACACGGCGAGCTTAGCCAGCTATGACTAGGACACTACGGAGGAGGCCGCAAAGGATATTGCCGCTTTTGTTGCGATCTTTTTCAACCACTTCACCGAGTACAAAGGGAGGGCGCTTCACCTTGCAGGAGAATCCTATGGGGTGAGGCTCTTAAAATTGCGACTGTCCCCATATGGACTGATGTGTGTCACGTCAGGGACGGTATCTTCCCCTCTTTGCTGCAGAAATTTATGATCAGAATACTAAGATCGAAGCCTTGGGGATGGACCCCGTGAACCTCAGTTCTATTATGATCGGTAAGCACGCAGAATTGTTGAGACGAATTTCCTACGAGCTCACCACGCCCTCTCAACTCCTAGGCAATGGATGCACCGACCAGTCGACCATGATACCGTCATACTACGACATGGAATGCACAGGTGTGACCGTCGATCCAGTGCTGGACATTGGGTACGTATTCAATGGTGCTCAATATGACTGTACCTCACCGACCCCAGCACATGTGTCTCGATTAAGCGTGCGGTACGAAATTCTGACCGTCACTCTGGGTGAAATCGCTGTGACACAACGCCCTGTAGCTGCCACGTTGTAAAAAGTGGCTCGAGAGCGAATGCTTCACTCGACTCGACGGTATAAACTGCAGAGCCGCGCTGAGTTTTTGTGAGGAGGTAGTCATGAGTCCCTTCATGGAAGCAGGTGGGTCGGCCGCTTCTCCAGTAGAAACCGTCGATGACAATACAGCCCAGGTTTCAGCCCGTTCGATATGACCAAGAGATGGTACGAGCGTTGTCCATCCCATAGCTCAGTGCTCAACACTCACTCCACTTAGCTCTGGGGAATTGTGCCTCGATGAGAAGGAGTAAGCAGCGCCGCCCTCTCATTTCTATCGCACCACATGACGCGTGCATGGTGTGCAGCTCGTTGGAGGCCTACCTGAACCTTCCGGCGGTCCGGCAGGTCCTCGGTATCGACCCATCTTTCGGAAACTACAGCTCGGTCAGCATGGCCGTCAACTCGGCGTTCGAAGCGAAACTCGACCACATATTCCCGACGCAGCTCTACCTCACAGCGCTCCTCGAGCGCGGCGTGCGCGTCTTGCTTTACGTCGGCGCGAACGACTGGGTGTGCAACTGGGTGCGTGGGCCTTCCTCGTGCGTCGTGGCGGCACCCGCCGCTCACCGTTCTTTGCGCAGGTCGGGAACGAGCGCATGTCGCTGGCGATGGAGTGGACGGGGCAGAGCCAGTTTGTGGGGCAGCCGTTAACGGAGTGGACGGTGGACGGCCGTGCTGCCGGCCTCACGCGCAGCGCCAAGGGTCTCACGTTCGCCACCGTCTACGGGGCGGGACATATGGTGAGCTATTAATCGCGTCCGACAAAACCATCCGAGGACTTACACTGTCTACACAGGTTCCTACCGACAAGCCTAAGGAGGCTTTGCAGCTGGTATACAGATGGCTCTCAAGACAGGGGTTGTGAAACTAGCAAACTAGCACTTTTACTTGCGCTTATGAACTTGGGCTACTACTACAGCCATTACGAGGAGACCCGGTGTAGCGACTACGCACTGTGTGTCCCTGTAGCCCTTTAGCTAGATATTTTGCAAGATCTACTCGTGAATGTTTATAAAAGTCGTAGAACGGTGACAGCGTGTACATCGCAGCTAATTTGTGGCGTTCGTGGAAGCTTAGCGCCGAAACTGCCACACGGCAATCTCACATGATCCCGTTTGAGATCTGTAACTGCACCGCAATGTTGTTCACGCAATGAGTGACTTCCCGTAGGAATTTAGATACACTTTTGCTAGACCAGTCGGGGCTTGAAATGCGTGACCAACCAGTCTGGCACGGTCTGGCGCAACTGACTCTAAACCGTAAGCTGAGTNTTTTGCTAGACCAGTCGGGGCTTGAAATGCGTGACCAACCAGTCTGGCACGGTCTGGCGCAACTGACTCTAAACCGTAAGCTGAGTCTAGACATCCTAAGTTGAGTGCCAGTGCCATCAGCGCTCACCAGCACTGGTTCGAACCGTAGGCGCCCAGTGAAAGTTGTGCGCGACCTGCATCCGCTCTTTGCACTCCCTTCAATGGACGACTTGCCTTTACACCAACGACTGCTAGAGACATTTTTTGAGTAGCAGGAAAACAACCCGTGGGTCAGAAAAAAGACGTGTCGTGGGACAAGAGCGTGTTGTGGACGTGAGCGCAAGAAAATAGCCTGCAGAAGCGCTTATGAGCGTCAGGCGCTGCCGCATTACGGAGATCTCAGTTCCCCGATACCAGCCCAATACGGTAACGCCGTCATGATCGAGGGCGCTTGCAAAGTTTAGAGCAGCGTTTCGAGTCTGGGGACTGGTTGAGGAAGGATGACCTAGATAGCTGATTTGGAGAGCGATCGGTTCATCTAGCTCGCCCGTCGGAGTTTGAAGGTGTCACGCTTCAATTTGTAATTCCTCGAATTTAGAATCTAGAGTCGCCAAAACTATGTCTAAATGCCTTACGGGAAGTCACTCAATACTTCGCTTTGTGCTTATTCTGGTTGTCGTCGAACTTAGTCTCAGGTAGGGTGGGTCCGCCTACAGCTTTCTCTTGCTTCAGCTGAGCTCCGCCGTCACTAGGCCACGGTCTTTCGTGGAACTTTACTGATGCACGACAAGCGGTAGCTACCACAGCCGCAGTCCCCGTTACTCTGGGCTCTCTGGCGTCTTCGGACTTCACAATGCTGCGGCACCCAGAACTCCCTCGCTACGGCGTGCGCATCAAGAAGTCGCATTTCTGCGACGACGCTGTAAAGTACGGGAACCCGCTTTCCTGCTTCGCCTGGCCTGCAGTCTGACGACGAAAAAAAATCGCAGTGCATACACTGGCTACATCGACGTCGAGGCCCGACACCTGTTCTTCTACTTCTTCGAGAGCAGGCGGGATCCCTCCGCGGACGATGTCGTGTTTTGGACGAACGGCGGGCCGGGTGCGGCGTCTTCTCTTGGGCTCTTCACCGAACTCGGCCCGTGTCTTTTGAAGAACTCTACGAGCACGGTGCACAACCCGCACGCGTGGAACGAGTATGCTAACGTGTTTTTTGTGGAGCAGCCTGTGGGCGTTGGCTTCGCGTATGCCGACCATGGAGAATTTGTTGTGAGTGGAGGTGTCTTTTCTCGAAGCTTCGATCGTTGGCTTAGCTAGGAGTCAATAGGGAACTACGGAGGAGGCTGCGAAGGATATTGCTGCCTTCATCGCGATATTCTTCAACCATTTCACCGAGTATAAAGGGAGAGCCTTCCATCTGGCGGGCGAGTCCTACGGAGTAGGTTCATCTCCGAGTCAGTTAGTCTTGGCCGAGGTGTTGACCGATGTATGACTTTGTAGGGACGGTACCTGCCCGTTTTCGCTGCGGAGATTTACGACCAGAACTCCAAGCTCGAAGCTTCAGGGATGATCACCGTCAATCTCAGCTCGGTCATGATCGGTATGCGCGTTCAATGGCTAGCATTAGAAGCTGAGGCTCCCCAAAGCTCACCATGCCTTCTTAACTCCTAGGAAACGGGTGCACAGACGACCTAACCATGATTCCGTCGTATTACGATATGCAATGCATGAACACGACGGTCGCGCCAGTGCTGGACATCGAGTATGTCGTTGGTGATATTTGATATAGCCCTCAGCTAGCAGAACATCTACAGTACATGCGTCTCAATCAAACGTGCGGTGAGAGAGCTTCCAACCCTATTTATATCACATTCATCATGACTTAATGTCCTGCAGCTGCCACGGTGTAAGAAGTGGTTCGAGAACGAATGCTTCTCCCGCCGGGACAACATCAACTGCAGAGCCGCGCTGGTTTTCTGTGAAGAACTAATTATGACTCCATTTGTAGGCGCAGGTAGGTAAATATTTTGTTGTGCGATTGATGTTTATAAATAATGGCGTGATGTAGGTTACAGTGCATACGACCTGACGAAGAGATGGTGAGAGATCCGGTCACTTTCAAGTTCAATATTCACCTCGCCCGTTACAGCCCAGGAGCCTTTTGCATCGACGGAAGTGAGCGAGTCAACCACCTCATACGCCCGTTTCATCACGTCACCTGACAGCCGGTCATGCAGGCAGCATGATAGAGGGATACCTGAACAGGCCCGATGTCAGAGCGACCCTTGGTATCGATGCCGCCTTCGGTAACTACAGCGCCGGCAGCCCGGACGTCGCCGCTGCCTTCGACGCAACGCTCGACGAGGTCTTCCCGACGCAGCACTACATCACCGCGCTCCTCGAGCACGGCGTGCGCGTCCTGCTGTACGTCGGCGCGAACGACTGGATCTGTAACTGGGTGCGTCGCTTCCCGCCGCCCCCATCGGCGAGCCCCCGCTCACCGTTCGTGAGCAGGTGGGGAACGAGCGGATGTCGCTGGCGATGCAGTGGACGGGCCAGGGCGAGTTCGTGCAGCAGCCGTTGGCGGAGTGGACCGTGGGCGGGCGCGTTGCCGGCCTCACGCGTAGCGCCAAGGGCCTTACGTTTGCCACGGTGTATGGGGCGGGACATATGGTGAGCAGTCGCTCGCTGTACTGGAGGGTGTAGGAGGACTCACACTGCTCATGCAGGTGCCCGCTGATAAGCCCGCGGAGTCATTGGAGCTGGTGTCCCGGTGGCTCTCCAGGCAGGGGTTGTGAAAAGCGGTTGACTTGTCTCGCCTTGGACGGTGTACTTGGGGACCTGAGCAAGAAAGGATAGCAAGCTGGCATGTACGATATGCTTGAGATACGGCAGCGTGGTGTTCATACCGATCCTGCCTGGTATTGTTGTAGTCCCGCGTGCAGATGTGGATCAATCATCGGTGCAAGGAGAATTAGAGATTGCGTTTATTGAAATTCAAATGAGGTACAGTTGCAATGCAGTATGATACATATATGATTGAGGAGGGACGGAAGGTGCGTTACGACGGTGCGGGACAGAAGTCGCGGACGAGGAGGAAGCCGTGATGGTGAACGCTTTTGAAGTCGCCGCAGCCCTTGCGCGAGCTGCACCTTAGCTAAGTACTGTCAGCGGACCTCGAACTCGTAAGTTCGCCGTTGCCGTAACCGTGTATAGAACAGTGGCGCTTTAGGTTGGATTTCGTGGTGAAGCGTTTATCACAACCAGACACGGTGCATGGATATGCTGCAGAAGGAAGGAAATGATAAGACTGTCTGGTCATGTATTCCGTGAGAGGTGTCCTCACGCTTTTCGCCAGTGTGCGTTATCATGTGGGCTCGAAGACTGCTTGGTCTGTGGCTGTGGTCAGAACCAGGCAAGGGTCCTGGAAGTTCATACGACACGTGCCTACGGAACGCTCTTGTACAGACGTTACAAGCATATCTATTCACGGGTCGTGTACTCGATGTATGTGGCGGTGTAGACTGCGGAAGCTCGAGTTAATCACACACCCTCATATGACTAGAGACCGGCAGACATACCTCCCGCGAGCTAGGAGATGCATTCTCGCAAGTAAACGCAGCCGTAGCAGATGGTTCGGGAAAGTGTTCTAGACTTTCTTCAGGATATGCAATGCCACATTATGGGCTTTGGACTCACCAGGGAACACATCTCGTATGCGGGGAAGAGTGATGGGCTGTGTAGGCGTGTGGGTAGTCATCGGCTGTATGAAGAAGGGGGTGAGATTGTACACCGTGGCGAAGGTCACAATGCCTTCATATACAGGAGCGTCAGTCGGTGCGACGCAAGCAAAGTTCTGTATGAGAATACAACTCCATCGGACGCAAGAGTTATCCAGACCGACTGTGCTTCGCCGAGGCAGGAGTGACGTCTAGAGGATTACAGAAGCGATGCATGAGCTGAACCATCATGGCGGCCCGGGAACAAACGATACCCTTGGAACCGGGAAGTGACGATGGGCATGGTGTACATAGCAAAGCGGCCGCAGAGGGAGGTGCGTCGATGCGCTGGTATGACCGGTAGACGACCAGCAAAGAGGACTAGGATCGACTTCTGCGTGTGTACCCGAGCCGTAGCCGGTGCGCACCTTGTTCTTTGAGACCGCGGGGCGCGAAGGCATCACTAGCGTTGTCGCGCCTAATGCCAGCAAGAAGCGACGAAGGGTCGGCGGTAGAACCGCCTTCTGAGGAGGTACACAGCGCGAATTGACCCGCCTACACCGTCGGACCTGGTACTGTCGGTAGGCCTCGAATACACGGGCGCAGCGTAGCTGCGGTGAGCATTGCCTTGATCGTCCGCCGCGAGCTCGACCCGCCTCCATAGACGGGCCTAGTCGTCAAAGCCGAGCGCGAGGCATCAATGAACACCATGCACCACCGTCGAAGTCCGAGGTAGTCGCCGTAGCTCGGGAAAGAACAGCCCCCGACGCGCGTCTCGAGAGGAAGATCAATCTGTATCGTGGGAGATTAGATTCGCGGGAAGACTTCAGGTGAGCTTACTTATTCGACAAAGAGCGAGTGAACTAAACTCACTGCACAGGCCAACCCGGCTGGCAAGTCATTGTAAGGGTGCTATATATGTTGCTCCGCGTAGTTGTGATTTTCAAGATATATATCATGATAATTTGAATCGTGCTCAAAGTTGGGCAATCCCGGAACGTTTATGAGAGTTTACGCGGGACAGTCGGAGCGCCTGGTGGTTCTTTGGATGGGACCCTTGGTGCGTGCCTGTCCTTTGTTCTCTCAACGTTTCAGGGTGTCACCCTTTTCTTCGCATGCATGCCAAATTTACCCCGCGCGGCAGTGAATGGAAAAAAACGTGGCCACTCGTCAATGACCGACATGAGAGGCGATGTATCTATCAGATCGCCAGTGTTTCGCTGTGAGCTGCAATCGCAAATGAACACAGCTACATCACACACCTCAGCCGGATGCTTGTGGCGAGATCGCGCCTCAGCCGTCGACGTTTCCGAGCTATAGTTCCGGTCAGTGACTCAAGGGGGCAGTAGAGCAGGATAAAGTTGTATGAGCAACGGTAGGCAGAGTCAAGCGTGATGAATTTGTCGTACTCGAGCGACATTAATTCGGAGAGTTATGGGAGTGAGTAAGAACGCATGCTGCTTGACTCGTCGCGGCAACTCGTGTTTGCACATGTTAGGATCAAAAGCCGTCTGTTACCATTCATGGAACAATGCACTTAGCGTTTAGTTCCCACCCGCAATTGTATCGCGTCCGAGTCGGTTGAAACCTCTCTCTTCTCTATTAACAATCACCTCCAGTACTTCCCCGCAGATAACACTTTCTTCTCGAATGTTATACGACGCTAAATGGCCAATCAAGAAATTAAACACTCTCGCGAGCGGATATGTAGCCAGAAAATCGCTCCAGGTAATTCTTCCACGTCCCGTCATGTAAGCCCGCAATGCTGTCCCACACCTCTCCGTCTACGACCTTGATCCACAAGAGCGACGCCGCGATTTGTAGATCCGCAAACGTCAACGTCTCGCCCATGAAGAATCCCCCTGTGCTCCCGTTTGCCTCCAAAGCGGCTTTGAGCTTACCAAGGCCCGCTACGAAGGAGTTCCAGGACTCTTCCGTGGCCATCTCTTCCAGCGGCTTCCCGAACATCCCCTCCCGGCTTTTGCGCCAGAACGGCTGGCTGGCAGGGTTGAGCACCCTCAGGCACCCGAGCATCCCGGAAAAGTAGAGCGGGCGGCCGATGGACGGCCACGCGAGGTTGAGGAACGCATGCTGGAAGGAATCCGTACCCGGAGGGAACAGCTTCGGGGTGTCGGGGTAGGTCTCGTCGAGGTACTTTGCGATGGCGGCGGACTCGACGACGTGCCTGTCGGTGTTGGGGTCGTAGATGAACGGCACAGTGTAGGTGGGTTCACCCGACGGCGAGAGCTGTGTATGCGGCACACCCAGCTTCTTGCATGTGGGCTCGATGTCGGGGAGCTCGACCCATGCCGACTTGTATGGCAGACCCTTGTAGGCTAGCGAAATCCTGGAGTCGCCGAGTGTGAGCGTTCGTTTTAGCCAAGAAAGCTATAACATGTGACACCTACCGAGTCTTCCAGCTATTCGGCGACCATCTGAGAGTCTGAGGATCGTTTCCGGGAATGTCATAGAGGACAATTGGTTGGGTCATCTTGACGTGCTCGGTTCAAGGCTTGAGGTGAAGCTGGGCCTGCAGATGGGCCACCCAGGGAGGAGCCTATATATAGTGGCGGGTCGTGATGCATCGTACAATGAGAAATAGCGGCAGCATCCCGCGTTCTGAAAGGTCGCTGTCTATCGGGCAGGCTGAGTGAGATAGACTGCTTGAAATCACGCTTAGTGAGCCGATTTTGAGCTTACCAAGCAGCGAGACGCCACAAAGGACCTCTTGGTACAACATCTGAAGTCTAGTTCATCGATCAGCATTGAAAGTTGAACGGTGAACGGTGAACAAGCTTCTAGCCGAGACTCCGAACGAGTGTCTGCGAAACAGCGGTGATCCCCGTGCGCGCCACGCGAAAAGACATTGGACGTATTCGCGCTACAACATTCTCAGAACGACCGGTGCTTCACATTCGTGGGACTCAGAGCGACGCGCATTATGAATATACGATGATCGCCGCTTCCTGCCGAATATTTGAATCCTCAGGACGCTGAAAGCCAGCTTTTAGACGTACCAGTGCGTACCCAGCTCCATACAATCTCGAACAAAATTTAGCTCATCTGCTTCACGGACTGCCAACGGTTCAGCTTGCACCGTAATGGTCAGCGCGAGCGGTGGTATTTCGACGACTGGCCTACCTTCTGGGCTCTTGATCGAACATGACTGAGCGCGGCCACACCAGCTATACTTATGTCAGAGGTCAGGAGCCAACTTCGAACTTTACAAAACGGAGATACAGCAAAGCTAGCGGCCCGCGCCCGCGCCGGAGCCGATTACTCTGTATGGCGAGGTTTTGCCGCAGTACCGGGACACCGAGCGCAGGTAGACTATCCGCACGAACCTCGGGAGCAACTCTATCAAAGCATGAAGTGAGCAGGGAGTGTGCAGACACCCGCTGCAGCCTATGACTTACAGTCCTCTGCCAGTGATCTCCACGGTTGTACCGGGTAGAATGCATGGATGAAGCCGCCGCGGACCGTACCGTCGTTCCCCACAAGGGTGATCGGGTGTGGAGGTCTCCCTCCCACAAGACAGATGGCGCAGGCACCCTATCGTGTCTGTTCCTCGCGAGGTCTCCAGCCTTCGACGCGGTCGAGCGCGCCGCCCTCTGCCTGCCGCCGAAGACCAGCCGCGACACAGAGATCTGCGACAACGGGGCATTCTTTAGAGCGTATTTGCCGCCGGGGGATCCTCGACGCAAACCTTAACGGATGAGCGGACAGCGCATTGTGGGGCTGGCTAGACAGAGGACCCTTGCGGTCGCTCGGCCGAGCACGCTCGCAGTGGGCGATTGGCCATGGGCTGCCGTGAAGGGTGCCTAGCCGCGGGGGAGTGCTCGGGAAACGGCGGAGCGTGGCGCGGGCGGACTCAGTTGCACGCTGTGCGAGGACGGAAAACGCGTCGAGGATACTCAAGATGGTTTGGCTCGCGATCGTTGATGGAGGAGTATGTCACAGCTTGATGCCCGGCATGCGCTGCGACGACGACGCCCGTCAGTGTACCGAGAAACGACGGTGATAACGAGGGAACCAATCTGGTCGTCATTGGGACTAACCAGTTACGGCCCGACGTTGCAGGGAGAGCGATACCCTTCCGGTGTTCTTTCGGCCTCTCATTCTCGGCAGTCTGCGAGCTCGCAGGGTCTGTCCAGGGAATATCCGCGGCCCTCTAGGCAGAGTGTTTTGCCAGAGTCGTCCCTCGGCCGCAGCGGCCTCCCAAGTGGCGAGGACATAAATCGGATGTAACCTGGAAAGCGCGGCGGACAGTAGAGACGAGTCTAGAACACAAGTATATACCGCAACGGACTGCGGTATATCTACGGCTACTGATAGGTGTTCCCGTGGATAATACCGGACAGAAATCAGCACCGCACGGATATTCTGCGCGTACTTACAGACGTCAGGAGTCTGAGTCTCTTTGCAGAGAAAATCAACTGACTGTCCATGGGAGTGCGTTTACATGCCTCAACGTCAAATCGTAGTTTGTATGTAAAGTTCGAGCCAGTATCCATGTTAGCGCCTTCGCAACGAAATGTCCGAGAGGGTTCGCTACGTACATTCAATTACTGCCCGGATTCCCGGATCGTCCTCATTACAAGGGGCAATCGTATTCCATCGTATCCCGCATTGCTAGGGTCGCAAGCGTGCCGAACCCACCGAAAACCACTCGCAGCATCTAGGAAGGCCAGAAGACGTCTCTACAGCGCACATAGGCGGCGGGAGGGTTCGCGGTACTTGCAGAGTCGACGTGCCACGACGGGTCGAGCCTGGCGGTGCGAAATGTGAGGAGACCAATCGCAAATGGACAGCCAATGGGAGGTCGGAGCGGCAGCCGTGTTGACGCTGCAGGGGCGACCCACAAATAACGAGCATGGTATTTCTCATCCGCCTCGCCGCTCGGAGACAGGGGACGACGCAGGTCCAGAGTATCATCTGCAATCGTTGTCATTAGTGACAGGGCTAATGCGACATTGCACCGCCGGAGGCTCACCATTCGCCGCGGATGTGACCAATCAGGCGCGACCACTGTCCACAGGTTCATATCATCGAACAAAAATCTCAGGGTGAAATCTTGAGATTTTGACACGATGACAGTGATAGGCTCATACGGCAAAGGACTCGGCGTGAGCTCCTGAGGTTCGGCGGATCTCACGGAACCCACGTCGGTCCCTCTGCGTATGGTCCGGGACACTATGTCCATGCTTCACAAGCCTCACTGTCGAGGTGAGATCAAAGGTCGCATGTGCATCTAATCTTGACATCTTATCTCAACATCGTTCCGCAGGGCAGCGACTGAAACCATACCTGCCGCGCCCAGGGGGCCATGATGCCTCTCGTGCACGAAAGTGCCGGAGTGGAACACCGCATGGACGCAGCCGTACCAGGGGAACTTCGTTCCCAGGCGTCACAGGCAGGCGGGCATTGGCTCACGGGTCCATGTCGTCATGCGTGTGAATGAGGAGGAATCCGAGCTACATACGATGGTCAGTGCCTATAAGGCAGTCCTCGGGCTACGAATTACTCACGCGGTGTTGCTCCTGATCATCGACTTCTCTGTACCTCTGTACACTGACTGCATCTGGGCCAGAAGCGGCTCAGTGTGACCTGCGAAGACACTAAAGACCTTCGGCAACCAAGCAGTCAGTGGTAGCCGAGATGCGAAAAGTCTGACGTCACCGTAAATGTTCGTTGGGGATGAGCATGACCGAGCGTTGAGCGCCGGGAAGAGAGCCTGGGCTCGGGTCAGTCACTTGAGAGGAGGGCGAGGCTCAGGAGCAGCGTTCGCTACATTCCTCGGGATCCCATGCCCATATGTATACATTTTCGAGGGTGGCAAATTGCACATCGGAGACACTATGAAAGTACATCAAGGGGTCGTGTGCTTTCGATATACTACTGCTTCGCGAGAGGACTAAGCCTGATAAGTGTAGTAGTCAATCACGCCCCTGCGAAAGGGCTAGACACATCGACGAGACCGGCATTGAGTCCTCACCATCGACCATCGAGAATCACCATAGAACCCCAACTTCAATTGGTGGGAACGCAACGGAACGCGGTTGTGACCAGGGATAGACGCGTTCGTGTGTTCGTGGTAGTAGCATCTGCTGGGTGAGTGCAATCCACCACCTGATTCCAGGGTCAGTGATGTACATGCCTATCCATCTGAACACGCCGCTACTGCGTTCGCTCGCCTAGCCAATTGGATTGTGGAATCCAGATATCGGTCTCCGAGACCGTCCACAGATATCCGATCTCTGAGTCGGAGACAGTGGCGGCGCATGCTATTCTTCGCAATGAATAAGATCTTGTATTGTCTCCGTTGGGGCCATGATCTGTTCGCCGTAAATCGTGGACAGCGGTTTGTGAATCAAAGACATCCACCCCATCCGCAAGCGGCTCACTGACCTCTGCAAATACTTACTCGGCGCTCCGACTAGGGGACGTCGGGAGCAGCAGGCTCCGGGTTTTGTGGCTGAGTGCGTTCTGAACGCCTGAAGTCCGAGGTTTCAGGAGGACACCTGTGAAGGACGTTCACGCACCCCATACATAGCTGCGAGCTCATTTCGGGACACACCTGAGATCTACCCCTTCCGATACCAACAGCCATACGACGACGCAAACGAGGAAATGAGCAGCGACTTGACTTTGAAGTCACTCTGAGCTAACCTTCAACTTGAAGGTCCATAGGTGGCACAATTTTAGGACGAGCAGACTATAGTCGTAGAGTTCTAAATGTCGGGGATTAAGTGTTCGTGGCATACGCATAAGCTGGGAGCTCACCAACCGACATAAGGTCGTCATGTCAGAAAGTGCGAAGAGAGAGTCTGAAATCTGGATCAATCCCTGGAGGCAAAGTAATCTTATCTCAATCTTCCTTCTTTGGGAGTCCAACCGCCTTTTGCCGCCGCTTGCTCGAAGTTCCACTGTCCTCCAGCTCTCCTCTGTCGCTGGTATCTTTACGCCCTCGTAGGACGGTAGCATAGAGATAGCGCAGTAGAAAATGACCAGAATATATCCGGCTGCATACAGTGAGTAACACTAGTTTTGCTGCCACCCTCTGCTCTGAAGTGAATTTTTATGGGTCAAGCGGCCAGCCCCCGAATCCGTGGATGTATGTACACACTCGTATGGCTCGATGGCCCACCATATTCCCAGTCGCATAGCCAATGGAGCAATAGGAACCCCACACCCTTCGCCCGTGGTACGACGCATGATCACAGTGTGATATGGTTAAGCTCGCCTCGGTTACGCCAATCGTCTAGTTCTTGTTTGGTTACTACCACATTTGTAGCCCTTACAGCATCCTCTGGGAGCAGCTCAGCAAGAAGAGGAAAGTGAAGAGGTTCGACGCGCGTCCCGGACACCGCTCCTGCGAAGGATTACGACCACGTCCTGGGTACGCCTCGCGAACCACCGCTCGCCCGGAGCGCCAGGCTATCCAGAGCGCGATCTGCTGCCCTGTGGGACTCGCAATATCCGCGGCGTGGTAGTGTCCGCGGCGTTTTTTATCACGAAGATTTCGCAGGCCACTAGTCTCGCGGTATTCCGAATGTCGCTGGCTTCGCTTGTGCAGCAGTCGGCGGGCAGGGCTGATGCGGCTGCCAGGTGCGTCGCCGGCCCTGCCCTTGCCAGAAATGGTGTCTGCGGCGCACCAGACATGTGCATAACCCCCAGCACGCTGCGCACCCGGCGTTCTGTCATATTCAAGTGTTGTGTCCCAGGCGCGGTCAGCTGATATCTTTTCACAGGAGCGATACAGGGGATATACCTTTGCGTCCCGCGTCCTGAGCCGCCTCAGATTAGGTTAGCGACTCTGGAAATTGCGGCCCCTCATGGTGCGCCCGGCGCCCCGCTTTATACAACCAAGAGGAGCTCTCTAGCTTGCGCTAGCGCCCACGGGGACGCTGGGCGTTCGGCCGTTCAGATCTTCAGAGCCTAGCTGGAAAACATGGCGTCGCTTTATGCTCTCTTCCAGGCCGTACGTCACCGACGTGCCGCCTGCTGGTGCGAAGTGCAATCGGCGTCTCTGCCCAGGCGCGAGAAGGGAGCGGCCATGGCCCACTGGGTGGCTGACGGCAGCGCAGCGTGCATCACGCGCGGAGGAGGCGGCACCCGTACCTGGAGCCATGCCGCTCTGAGCCGCGTCTTTGCTCCTCCAGGAGGCAAAGAGAGTTCCCGAGCCGTCATGGCTCGCTGGCTTCGGCCGGCCGGCGAGTTGAACAAAGAGCGAGGACGTAGCGTCGCCTCGAGATCACGTACTAGCATGGGCTGTGGCCGTAAAACGATCGTGGACCGCGGTGGTGCCCGATGGCCCAGACGACAGGGCGGACATGAGCACCAGGAGCCTGAAGACGTCAAGCTGAAGGGTGTGGACATGAATGGAACAAAGAACGAGGGCGTCTTGCAACAATACGGTGAGCGTGTTGCGCTATCCTCGATAAGGCTCGGGCGGGGACATTCACCGCTGCATTAGCGTTGCGATCTCAAACTCACTTTCTCACAAAAAGCCGGACACGCACAAAAGCTCGACGGGGACTGGCATGTAGGGTCACGCCTGTGGCGTTGAATCCTGATGTTCGTGCGCAACAGGGCTAGGCCCAATCACCGTCGTCATATGCCGTGACCTCCGCCGGCCAGTCACAAAAGCGGGCTCGTTTCCAAGGGGGCTAGATGACGCACTACCGTTGCGCCGCGGAGGCAGACCGAGGCGGGTCACAGCGTCGGGCGGCGGGACCCCGCCGCTCCTCGCCCCGATCGATCCCACACAATGAGATGCCTCCGTCGATCCCGTCATTGTCGGACCGTCGGCTTTGTCAGGGCCCGTCATGCTGCTCTTGCATGCTGCCCGCTGCTTCTGGTCGGGTCAAGCCCTCGCGCGAGGGGCCGCACCTGTTCGCGACGCACGTGTTTACGCGAGCCTGTGTCCGCCGTGACTCACGCGCAGCGCAGCGGCCGGCGGACGCCTCCCAGGCCACCCATCGATGCGCCCGCTCTGCTCGATCTGGCCCGCGCGGTCTCCCGCAGGAGCTGCAGCGTGCGCGGCCGGGCCTATCGCGTCGTATTACGTCCGCGGGCGACCGCAACGGTGGGAGCTGCGCGCGCGCGCCCGGCGACTCACGCCACGCCCGGCTGGCGGCGGGCATCGCCGCGCGCCCGTGCGATCGCCGAGCAGGCGAGTGAGCACGCGCACCCTCGTCCTCCCGAGCCCTCAGCCCACGCACAGCGGGCCGCACCCCCCACGCTGCACGCGCGCCGTCGTCGAGGGACCGTGGTCGTTTTGCGCGACGATGCGACGGTCTCCCGTCGGCCCAGGTTGACATAACGATTGCCTCCGCGCGCGCGCCCTCTTTTTCCTTCTTCTCTTGCGGTATCCTCGGCGAAAGCGTGAGCCAGATGACCTGAGAGGCCTTCCCGCGGAGTGACGCGCCCGTGTGCGCGGGGGAGCCAATCCGCGTCGTCGTCGTCGTCCGCACGCGGATGCCTGCGTATACGCGGGGCAGGAGGTGCGTGTGTAGGTCCCAGGTGCGCGACGTCACACGGCACGATGAATTTGACTGCGAATTTGACGCGGTTCGCGGGGAGGTGATTCTGTGCTGCCTGGCAACCGACGCCCGACGGGGGTCCCCTTCCCCTGCGGAGCACGACGAGCGTGTGGCGAGAAGGGCCGTGAAGAGGTGAGCGGGATGCATGACGGTGGTTCTTTGCTGATAGAGTACGAGGATTGTTGAGCTCGCGCGGGAGAAGGAGGGCTGCCCCGCACGCGGGGTTGTATGTGCGACGAGTCCGACGTCGCTTGCTTCGCAGGCCTCGAGGGGTAACCAACACAAAGACTTCATCCTGGACCAACCGCTGCTGCAGCCCATCACCACACCAGCACAGCAGCACTCCCGCTCGCGCACACACACCCTCCCGTGCGCTGCTTCGTACCTGGCCAGCGCACACCACAGGTGATGACCTCGCCCTTGCACATCACCCTGCGCGCACGGACGGCGCCCCTGACAGCGCACGCGCGCAGTCCGCGCGCAGCCCCGCCGGCGGACGCGAGTACCCCGCGCTGTGGCCCGGCGGGCCCTGCGTCCAGTCTCACTTCCGGCACGCGCCGCGGGCGGGCGGACACGAGCCACGACGGCGACCCCGTGGTCAAACGCAACTCCAAATTCAAGACATGCGCACAGACGGCTGCGGCCGCCATTTGTATTTGCGTCCCATGGGCACGCCGTGCAGATGCACCCCAGCGCACCGCCGTGGCGCACACCCCCCACATACATACGCGCCGATCGACGCGCCCTCGCGCGGCCCAGGATAGCCCGCGCGCACAGGCGGCGTGCGGGGTAGTGCGGGGCTCCGTCCGTGCAGGTGATTCATGGCGGGTATTTTTGGCGCGTGCGGCGGGAAGGGGCGGGCGGTGAGGCGGGTGCGGAGGTGTCTCGGGCGGCGGCGGCGGCGGCGCGTGACGGGTCTCTTCTGCGGCCGCGCACACAGCGCTGCGCGGTCGCGTTCCGCTGATGAGCGACGCCGGGGTCGGTGCCTGGGCCCCCGCCGCGACGGTCCTCTGCCGCGAAATCACATTGGCCAGGCGAACTGAGGCGCGGCGGCCGTTTGGCATCGGTGTCTGACGGAAAGGTTAAAATGTGGCGGGGAAATCCTGACGCACGTGGAAGGGTTCCGCGCTCTTTCTCGTCGTCTGGTGGATTTGTTTTGAGTACGGTATACATGGCACCCCAATGAACACACGCACACGCACACCGGGAGAGCCGCCGCAACGCAGCCTCCTGAGGCTGAGCCTGAGCTTGCGCAGAAGACGATGCTTTGAATTTCGAGCGTGCGCAGAAGCACAGCTCGGCCGAAAACGCCCCCTGCGCGCGACGGCGACCCACCGCCCAAAACAGCAACGCCCTTGCCGCAAAGGGCATGTCGCACCCGGGGACGCGCATCAGACGCGCGCCCTGCGCTAAGCCGTCTTTTTGGGCTCGCCGGTGTGGTCGGCAGGGAAACGGAGCTCCTGCACGCAGGCTGAACCGTGCGGCCGTGGGCTTTTACGTGTGGCCAAGGGACGCAGCGAATGGCGGGGCTTGCCTTGGGCATGGCGACGCGGCGCGTGGGGCGCGTGAGACAGGCGGGCGGCGGCGACGCCTGGGCGTGGCGTGTCTCGGGTGGGCAAGGCACGCCACCGCGGCGGCGGCAGCGGCGGCGCGGGGCACGTGCGCGCGTCGGGAGGCGCGATCCCGCGCCGACGTCATCGCTGCGCTCGACGTGCGACGCGCTGCGGCTCTTCACAGAAGGTGTGGGGAAATGGCAGGCCGATCGCCGCCCCCGCAGCCCCTGCACGTAAAGCCGAGCGCGGGGCCGACGAGCGGCGCGTGCGAGCCGTTTCGGGCAGTGACAGCGCCGCGGCGGGCAGCTCGGTCGGCTGGCAGGCGTGGCGCAGGCGCAGATGCGGGCGTGGGTGGGGGATCTGGCTCTGGGGGAGTGCTGCTGTCCAGATGTGGCGGATTCGCCGCGGGGCAAGCGACGTCGAAGGCGGGGGTAGAGAAGCCGCGCGTGGGCACGTGTCTGTCTCGAGCAGCGTGAGTGCCGTTTCGGGTGACGTCGAGGAACGCACGACTTGCCTGGATTGCACGACCTGTGCAGCTGCCTGCCCGCTGCGAAGCTCGCTCATGCGAGGGCAGCGGGGCCGAAGAGAGGCTTGCTTCGTCCTAGGACCAAAGCGGCGCCGCTCTGTTTCGAGGGCGGAGACCTCGGCGTGCGCGCGAGCTTGAGCTAAAGCGAACGGAAGCGTCAGGCAGGACTCACGCGCTGCAAAATGAGCAGAACGCGAAGCACGAGGCTCGCGAGACGTCACAGCGGTCCCGGCCAATCACGCGCGCGCACCACCGCGACGCACCACCGCGGTCCAGGCCACCGTCCATTCTTCAGCTGGCCCGGCGAAAATACAACAAAAAGATAGCCAATCAGTCGCTCGCTTCACGCGACACGTAACCGGCGGGGCCTGCCCGAAGCCCGCGCGTCGCGTCGCGTCGACCAGATGTGGCGTGGGCTAGACCACGGGCCACGCGCAGGGGTGATAACGACATGTTTTAGCGGGCCCACCCCAGATATGCCGCACATGACGGGCGCTGGATCGACGGCGGGCCGTCGCTGGCGCGGGTCGGGTGCATCGGCTGCGACCCAACATGGAACGCGCCTGTGGATGGGATCTCCTGTGGCCGCACACGAGAGCGAGGAGACGCATGCGCGGTCGCGGCGCTGCGAAAAACGACGCTTGCCACACGCGCGCGCCGATCGCGAGGCACGGGCAAGTGGGAAAAAAAACATGGGAGAACACAAGCGGCAGCGGGCGGCGGGCCCCGGCATCGATCGTGCGCATGCACGGGCTCGTCGTCGGGGCGCCCGATACCGCCGGCGGCTGAGAAACGGGGTGCTTGCGGCAGCCATCGATGGGTCAGGTGAGCGCGGGTGCGGTCAGACAGAGGAGGCGTCGGAGGGGCGTGGGCGAGGGTTCCGCCGCGGGTGACTCGGATGTGTCGTGCACCGGGCGCACTCGACGGCGTGCGATCCCGAGCTCGGCGTGCAGCAGGCGTTGTGGCCGCGTCGGGACGGCGGAGCGCGATTGGCCGCCGCGCGGGGCCAATGGCGAGGGGGCAGCGGCGGGAGAACTGCGGCGAAACGCGGTGGGCGGCACGAAGAGGGACGGAGGGCTCGGGGTCTCCGGCGGACGCGAGCCGCGGGGGACCAGGGCGACCTGGTGAGGGGCCCGGGGGATCTGAGATACGGCGATAGGATCTGGCGCGCCCGATCGGGATCTGGTACGCGAGAGCCTCGACCGGCGCTGGGAGAGGTTGGCTGTTATTGGTCGGGCACCGGCAGGTTTATATCTCCAGCCGTCCTGCCCATCCCCACTTTCCTTCCCTCGCCACCAAGGAAGCCTTTGCTTTCTCCTCCTGCCTCTCCTGTCCGTCCCGTCTTCGCGACCACCGACCGACATGGATATCGCCTTCGACACCACCTGGTGTCCCGTCTGCTCAAGACAAATCCTCCCCAAACGCATCCAGGTCCCCATCCAGCCGCCGTCTGAGCAACCTCAACCACCACAGCAGCCGCCAGCCACCACCCCTGCGCCCCCGCCGACCACACCCACTGCTCGTAAGTACCCGCACACGGCCTCTCCAGCCGACGCTCACCAGCCCGCAGCCCCAAGGGCACCTCTCACACGCAACAAGACCGGCACCATCCGC
Organism: Phlebiopsis gigantea 11061_1 CR5-6; assembly: GCA_000832265.1. Lineage (NCBI taxonomy): Eukaryota > Fungi > Basidiomycota > Agaricomycetes > Polyporales > Phanerochaetaceae > Phlebiopsis > Phlebiopsis gigantea. Next base: position 66,511 of record KN840477.1, read on the forward strand.
GCCCGCGCTGGGCTCGTGCATGGCACCGGTCGCGTCAAGCCCAACGGCACCATCCGCCGCTCACCCCTCCAAAAGTCGACTACCGCCACTGCCCTTGCCAAGCAGCAGCAACAGGAGGCAGACGCCGCCACCGCCGTCCCGCCCCCGTCGCCGACCACCCCCACCCCCCCGGTACGGCACAGGACCATCATCGACCAGACGCCGGTGCCTCTCTACTGCTCGGACGAGTGCCGCCTCGCGGACCTCCAGAGCAGTGCGGGCATCGACATCAACTACCGCCCCGACCGCACAGAGGTCGAGCGCGCCTTCAGCCCCACCATCCCGCCCGTGCCGCATAATTCCTTCGTCGGAGGCTCGACGGGCAGCAACAGCAGCGTCGAGAGTGGGAGCAGCGTCGAGAGCAGCGCAGGCATGATTCATGTAGCGATCACGGCCGCTGCCGCGTCGCCGTCGTCCAAGGACGACACCGCTTCCACCAAAAAGTCTCTCGAGGACTACCCTTACCCCCTTCCCCGCGGCTACGCCCGTCTCGCTTCCATCTACGACCTCCCACCACCACCTCCACCGCTCATGCGCTCCTCCACCGTCTCCTCCACCGCCTCCAAGACATCGACGTCATCCATCCTCACCATCGACTCCCTCGAGCCCGAAGACCGACGGAACGACGAATATGCCTACGAGCGTCCCGAGGACTACTGCTCGGGCGTGATGATGGCTGCGAAGCGCATCAAGGAGGCTGTCGAGCGGCCGAAGGAGAAGAAGCGGCCGACGTGGTCGACGCCGTCGGCTGTGCTGTCGACGACGTATGCGCTGAACGCTACCGCTCAGGTGAACCGGGTGATCCCCGGATGGACCGACGGCTCGGACCGGTGGCGCGCAAGTGTGTACTCGCTCTCCGCGCCAACGAGTCAGCGCAGCGGGCGGGCGATGACGCTCGATGAAGAGGAGGAGCGCATCCGCGACGTCTACAGCAACAAGGGCGGCGTCGCGACGCCGCTGCGCTCACGCGGCGTCTACTCGACCGTCGGCGAATCGTCGGCGCAGCCCGCGGGAAGCAGTTCCGCGAGCGTGTCGAGTGCGAGCACGGGCGCGGTGCGCGGTGCCTCCAAGCCCGGGCGCGCACGCAGCGAGGCCGAGGAGCTCTACGCCAAGTTCGACATGAGCTTCTCCCGCCGCACGGAGGCGCGCCTCGCGCGGTCGCACACCGCCGGCACCGTGCTGCCCGCGCACCACCACCACGGCTCGCACCTGCACCACCTCGCGTCGCCGACGGGCTCGACGCACTCGCTGCCGCCGCTCTCGGCGTCGGCGCCGGTGCGCAAGCGCGAGGTGTCGATCCTCAAGAAGGGCGCCGAGGGCCGCCTGCTCGTGCCCGACGTCAAGCTCAAGCGCACGGACTCGAGCGCGAGCTTCGCCGCTTCCGCGTCGATGAGCGTCGTCGGCGAGGAGTGCGAGCAGTGTCTCGAGGAGTGTGCTGGTCGCTGCGCGGCCGCGACGCCGCGGCGCATGGAGCGCCGCGGGAGCGAGGTCAGCGTCGGCAGCAGCGTCGAGACGGAAAGTGCAAGCAGCGCGAGCGCGAGCGTGGTCGGCTCCGGGCGTGGACGACGTGAGTAGCCTTGTTCATTTGGTATGCCGTCATCAGGTGCTGATGGATCCTCGATAGCGTCGCAGACGGAGGCGCCGCACTGGAACTACAACTCGTCGCAGCTCCTGTACCCCATCCTGAACATCCGCAAGACGGAGAAGAAGATCGTCCGCGAGGCGGGCCCCGACGGCGTCATGCGCGAGGTCGAGGTCGAGGTCGTGGTGCCGCGCAAGCGGCTGTTCATGTTCCCCGGCGCGGGGAGGAAGGACTGAGGGCGCTGTTTGCCCATCCATACCACCACATTCCTATCGTATACCAAGGTTACTCGATACCCTACGCACACGGCCGCCGTCGATAGACGCAGCTGTACTCGGCTCCCCTCTTAATCACCCGCCCAGTGTCTTTAATCCCCCGCGCCACCCCTGCTGTCCCACCTGCTCTCGTCAACGCTAATGCCCCGCTGACCCGCCCCCGCAATCGCTCTCATCACGGACCCGCCCGCAAATGTGTTTGTACATACTGTACTTTTACGGCTCTCCTTTCCACGTTTCCCTCTCTTTCCATCCCGCTGAAGGCTGCTCTCGATCGTTTCCTCCGTCTCTTTCTTTTCTCTTTCGCGCATATCACATGGCCGTATACCTCCATACGCACGCACGCCCGTCATCATCATCGCATCCGCACGTCGCCATCACCTCATCCCGTCACCGCAACGACCTCGCTACGATTATTGTGTCTCATCTTTTTTTTTGTTTATCATAGCTGGACTGGACTGTACGGTATATACTCTCTGGGGACATTAATGGATCTGTGTTTCGGAAACTTGATGCGCGCTGTGTCTGGGCGCGGCTGCGTGATTTGTGACACGGGAGGCCGCGGGGGCCCCGACGTGGGCGCTCGGGAGTTATCTGAGACTGTGCGCGTGCACGTCGTCTGCTGGGCGTCGCGCACGCAGATGCCACTAGCGGCGAGCGTGGGCGGCGCGCAGCACCTGCAGTCTTGCAAAGTGCGCGGTGGCGGCCGGGTGGGGTGCTGCGATTGCCGTCGCTCGTGATAGACATACATAGGAAGGGCGCCATGCGCTGCGCGCCGGTTCTTGCGGCGACCACGGAGGCCACGGGCGCCTGGGGGGCACGGGGGCGCGTTGCCCCGTTGCGGCCGTCCCGCCGGCGATGGGACGTGCGCGTGCTGGTGCTCGCCGCCCCTGGGCTCCCACCCGCCCCCAATCTGGTTCTCCCGCGGGCGGTAGCTGGGGGAAGAAAGAGACGGCGTGGTGAGCCCGCCGCTGCCGCCAAGGAGACTGGACCGTGCTGGAATATTCGGCGGGGCGCATAGGCGAGCGGGGATTGGCCCGCGGCGGCTTCTGCTGGATTATGTCGCCCTGTGGTTGGCCCGGTGCGCTGTTCGTGCCCTGCTGGGAGCTGTCGCCGTGCGATTGGCCCGCGCTGTGGGCTGCTTCTTTCTCGTGCGCGCTTTTACCCCTCGTACGCCGCTCGGGGTGTTCTGCACGGTCCTGGGCGGGCTAGCGCGGTGCGGCGGTGGTGCGTGCGTGGCGAGTCCCGCGCATGTATACCGACTCGCTCTGCAGGCACTAACGTATCCGCGCGATGCTCGTCAACGCGCACGTATCCGTCACGAGCGCGCCGCACTCGGACAGGTCCACGCACGGCAGCACACAACGGTCGGGCCCTTGGGCTGTCTCCCCGATCCCTGCTGCGTGACGTCAAGTGGACGATGCGCGCCGCACACAACCGTCCGCGCGCAGACCCAGGCCCCAGGGTGCGCGGCAGCTTGTCGGGGCCAATGGCGGTCGCTCGACGCGCGGGCCTGGGCCTGCACCACAGTTGTGGCTGCGCGCGCGCGATCTTCAGGGGGCCCCAGCTACACCTCGAAATGTCGTGACGTCAGCCCGCGGGGCGGCGGGCGCGCGCAGAGGCGGACACACGCAGCCCTGATCGTCGCGTGCGCCTTCCTGGCCGCACACGCACGCCGGTCCAGCAGCCACCGCCCTCTTTCTTCACCTGCCCGCGCGTGCGCATGTCGTCTCCGCTCCCACACCCGCCGGCCGCTGTGCGCCATCGATGGCGGGCGTTCGCCCGCTTTGCGCAGGCGACGTCACGCGCGCGCTGTGCCCGCCGCTCCCGCTGCAAGTGCCTCGAGCCGCCATGTGTTTTTTGCCTCTCTCGCGTGCCTGAGAGGTCATGCTGTGCGGCCGGTGCACTGTGGCAGCGCGTGCGCGTGGGTCCGCGGTGGGCGTTAGCGCGACGCACGCCGCTGCGATGCGGACGACGGGTCAGCGTCGATGGCGTTGTTGATCAGGTGGACGTCATAGCGTGGGCGTGGCGTGGTGCGGTTACGTCGGTTGCTACGACGCTTTGTACGCCACGCGTGCGGACTCTACAGGATTTACGGGCGACGGTGCGGCTGGTGCAATGTTAAAGGAGACCCCAGGTTCATCTCCGTGCAGTCACGACCATGTCCTCCCGCGACCCAAGGTTCGGAGACGTTCACTTTGACTGTTATTAGGAGAGGAAACGGTGCCCGTTTCATCATACGTTCATGCCGTGCTGCACGAGTACGCATCGCTCATTCAGTCATCTGCCGCATTACTGAAAGTGCACATTGGCATATGCAGGTTTCTCACCGGTATGAGCGTCGTCACGAGAGCCCATGCTCCGGAGCACATTCAGTCACACGCGCACGGCGTGCTGCACCATTAAATCCCGTACGCTCGTTCAGCCGCACGCGCCCCCCCATCTCCGCGCACCCCTCCAGAGGCTGTTTCCCCGCGCTGGTCATGAACAATCGAAGCCTCGCTCTCCCCGCGCTGGTGCCCAGCAGCTGGCCACGCCGCATCGGCGATCGCGACCCGCCTTCCAGGCTTCGCACATCTCCCCCGCGGTCCCCCTGGCGCATGCTCGTCGGCCGCGGTGACCCCGGCGGGCGCGGCGGAACCGCGACAAGCTACCGACGGCGGCAGCGCGCGGTGCATGGACCGTGCCAGAGGGGCCTGCTCGCGCGCGTCCCTGGGCGTCGCGCGCCGGTCTGCTGCTGCCTTCCGTGCGTGCGCATTGCGAGGACCTGACATGCGCTGTTGGCGATGGGCGGAACGGGTGCCGGGGGCGCACACGCCACGACGGGCGGGCGGCAGGGTGCGTCTGCGCCGTGCGCCCCGTCGGCGACGGTCGCCGCGCGCGAGGCGGGCGAGGCTCCCGGTGTGGATCGGGCCTGTTGGGCGAGCGACGAACGCGGTGCGCTGCTTCTCCCTCTGCGCGCCGCCTCCGGCTCTTGTTCTGACTGGCCAGGTCAGCGGAGCGTCTGCCGTGGCTTCCTGAGAGCATGTCGGAGGAGGGCCTGCGCCTGGCGAGTGTTCTGGGGGCGCTCGCTGGCCGCCGCCGCGGCCTCTGTGGTGCGTGAACCGTCGCGCAGGTGTCCCCGTCTCCGCGCCGTCTCTGGTGGGCATTCCTCCCCCTCGAACGGCGCGCCCCGGTCCCGACACCGATGGTCTGCGCGCCCAGCGGCAGGTGCCGACAGCAGCCGTGCGGGCGGAAATCACATGGACTGCTCCGATCTCGTCGCCACGATCAAACGTCGCGGCGTCCGTGGATCCACAGCACGGTGCCCCGCATACGGCCTGTACTTCCCCACATTGTATTTCGGGCCCTGTGCCACGGGGCACGCATAGTGGGAAACCCAGCCTGCGTGCCCGCCGCGCCTGCTGCCACTGCCCCCGCAGGTCCCCTCCGCTGGTCCCCCGCGCGTCGTACACGTCTGAGATCACAGCGTGTGACAGGCACGCCCAACGCGTCTCTCTTCACATGCCCGTCCGGACGCGACTGCCTGCGGTGATGCCAGACACGGGGCTGGTGCAGATGGCGGGTGGGGCGTCGCCGGTGTGCGCAGCGCGACGATGCCTGCCGTGCGCAGGCTGGACACGGGCGCATGGACGGCTGGACGCTGCGCATGCCCTTCCGGCAGCACCGGGGGCCGAGCCGACCCTACGCGCAGGGCGCGCGAGCAGCGGCGGTGGTGCCCGACGTGCGCCTGCGTCCCGTTCCGCTGCTGACGGGGCCAACTCTGTTGACCCCGCACCAGGCACCGCACCGTCCGCGGGGTCCTCGCGCGCGTTGACGGCGGGCATCGCCGCCGGCCCCCCGCAGTGCACACGACGACCACGACGTGCGGGCGGAGGCCGAAGCGCAAGGTTGGGGCGTTGCCAGACGGACGTTGAGGTGGCAGATGCGCGGGTGGGCCCATGCTGTGGCGAGGGTGCGTGCCTTGCGGGTGACGTCTGCGTTTACCACGTCCCCGGGATAAACCATTCTGTCATACGGGCCTCTGTCAGCGCTGCGGTCACTTGGTGTGGCTGGGCGGTGTGGCCAGGCCGCGGAGAGATGCTAGGGCTGCACGATCCGCCCAAGGGCCTCGTCACATCAGCGATGGATGCTGTCAACCTGGACACTGCAGTCCGCGGCCGTCCGTAGTATGTTCGAGTGCTCCCATGGCGATTGGCAACCGGTGCGTTGTACGTCGTGTTCCGTGCACCTCGCTGGTTCCTCCGCTGAACGCAGCCAACTCGGCCAACAGCCAATCACGTTTCACGCCCGCCCAAACCCTCCCGCGCAAGATGGAGATGCCGACAGCAGGAGCACACAGGCACGGCAGCGGCCGCCTTCGCTGATGCCCTCTCGTGAAAGCCTATCAAGATCGGACGCAACGGCCGCCCCAAGGCACCTTCCGCGCGCCTTCCGCTCGCGGGCTGGCGCGCCGCAGCGTCGCGCGGCCGCGGACATAAGAGGCGGCGGGCGACCCTGCGCGCCGCGGGAACCCCGCCTGTGGGTTCGCGCGGCGCGAGGCTGGCGCGTCGGGCCGTGCTCTCTTGTCGCTCGCGGTGCGATCGTCGAGGAGACCCGTGGACCGCCGCGCCGAGCGAGGGTGGTCGCCCTGCACGTTTGGGTTGCAGGGCTGGGATTTGATACGGCTGTCGGAAGGCTCGAAGGTGTATTTCGTATCGTACCGGATGTGCCGAGGTGTGCTCCACTGCGTTAAACGGAAATTTGTTGAGTGCGTCGGGATGCTGCAGGGTTAGCGTGACTTTGCGGTCATATGTGACAGTGACGTCGAGTACATGTTCAGATAAAGTGGTCAAACGTTCATCTCAACACCGGTCCGTCAAACACACACTATCTTATTTGCTCGTGTCCCTTGCTCCACGCGACAATAGGCGAAGATACACCAAGTCGTCGTCTTCGTGGCGTGGGAATTGATCGTCCATAGCTTGCCGGCCGGATGTTTCCGTCCTCTGTGCTTGGTTGGTTTCCACGCACATCGTCGGGCCCTCCGATACGTCTTCCCAGACATGCTCGCCCTCGATTCAACTCTCGTTCCAGACCAAACGAGGATCCATGAGTTCCGACCTGAGCAGGCACGTCCGCACCGGCGGTCACTGGAGGAAAGCAGTTCTATACATAAAAACTGCTCGAGCTCAGTTATCCGCTGATGGCGACTGAGATTGACTGGGATGGTCAATTTTCCGGTGCCCCCAAAGTCTGAGGTGTATTTTAGGAGGATCGTGCGGTGTGGGTCTCGCCCCATTATTTTTTGCGCAGCACGCAAATTTAAGCTCGTCATGTACGAAAATAGCGTGCATAGGGGCTGTGATGAGACGCAGCACAAGCAAATCCCTGGCGCCCCTAACCCTATGCGGACGTCCTCGTGCTCCGCATCAATGTGCTCCATGTGAGCAAGCGCCCAAGTCCAGGAAGCTGTTTTTAGACCTGCTTTTATCTGCTGTGCATCAGCGGAAACAGCCCGATGTCAGCCACCGCCAGTGTACTTGAGCTCGCGCACGACGTCCCGACTCGGCCACCACCATGCCCAACCGCTACCGCCCCGCGTGGGCGAACCTGTTCCTCCTCGCTCTCTCGTCCCCTCTCCTCGCCCTGCCTGCGGCCGCCCGCGCCCTCAAGTCGAGCTCCCCGCACGCGTACGACGGGCAGCCCGCCGGGGACTACGACACGACGTGGCAGCAGTGTACGTCTCTCTCTCCCGCGCGCCGCGCGCGGGCTGCGCTCACGCTCGCGCCCGCAGACTTCCTCGTCACGGACACGCTCCCCGGCGTCGCCTTCGACCTCGGCAACACCTACGCGGGCAACATCGGCGTGCAGCGCGCGGGCCACCCGAACAACTCGCTCTTCTTCTGGGGCTTCGAGCACGCGAGCGGGTCCCTCGCCGCCGCCGCGGGCCAGAGCGGCGACGAGCCGTGGGCGGTGTGGCTGCAGGGCGGGTGCGTGCCGGCTTCCTCTGCGCCGCGCCTGTTGCTGAGCGTGCGGCAGCCCCGGGACGTCGAGCATGTTTGGCCTCATGACTGAGAACGGGCCCATCCAACTTGAACCTGGCACGCAGCAGCTGAGCGCGAACCAGTATGCTTGGAGCAGCCTCGTCGACTACATCTGGGTCGATAATCCCGTGTATGTGCATCTGATCCATCAGCAATCCCGCACGCCGTCTGAAGCAGTCTGGGAGAGCCTGTGTTCTCTTGCCTAGCGGGAACCTACCTGATCATAAGCCCCCAGACTGCTTCAGACGAGTCAGGTTGTCGCTGGACTTGCTGATGTCGACCAGGATACAGCCTGACTGATAGGAACTCTTTGCAGCGGCGTTGGCTTTTCTACTGTCGATGTCGATGGCTACGGTGAGTTCCACTCCCTTCCAAGCCCACTATGTCGGAAAAAATACTTGAGAAGCATGAACCGCTGTGTATGCGCCGTGACCCCCTGATGCGTATATTTCTCACGCGAGTGAGCGAGAGGGAGAGCGGAGTGCCTAGGCGGTACGGACGAAAGCGGCGAACCCGCATACCTTGTTTCTTCGTCCGTCTCGTCGTCTCGCGCCCTCCCGAGCACGCAGAGAATCGTTGAGTTTGAAGCTTCGCACATCAGCTCACATCTCATGCTAGCTGCCGACGAAGACCAAGTGGCGCAGGACTTTGTACGTACAAACTACAGAGTGCCGTGACGGTCGCTAACAATATTTCAGGTTGGCTTTCTCGAGAATCTGGTCAAGGTGTTTCCCAGTCTGTCCACCCGCCCGTTCTACCTCACAGGAGAGAGTTACGCCGGACGGTACATCGTGCGTGTCTGTCACCGGGAAAAGCTCTCTTGCCAACCGCTTGTTATAACAGCCATACATCGCCAGCGCGCTGTTCTCCATGTCCACCCCACCCGTAAAGTTATCAAAGCTCGTAGTAGGAAACCCCGCGCTCGGCTCCAACAACGAGTTCAAAGTCTTGCCAACGGTGCGACTCCGCATCTTTTTGCAGTCGTTTGAGGGTTCCTCATCCGTCCTTCTAGCTCTCCGTTCTGCAAACATACCCGCAAATAATCGGTTACAACACCACCGTATACGATTATTTCAAGGAGCAGTATGTACGGCGCCGTCGTGCAGCGCTGCGATGACTTACTATGCGACCGCCCAGGGCACACCTCTGTAACCTGGACGTCAACCTCACCTATCCGCAAACCAGTGGGACGTTCGCTCCGATCACGATCGCCACCGGCGGCAGCCAAGAAATCAAGAACGCGACGCGCAACGGCGACGGCGACGACAAAGCCAAACGCGAGCTCAAGGAGACGCGCACCACGCGGCGCAACTTTGTCTCCGAGGTCGCGTACCGTCACGCGAAACGCGAGGCCGCTGGGGAGGGTCGCGGGCTCACGAAGCGCGATTCGCCTGGGCGGACCTTTGCGAGCAGCCCGGTGATCGACTCGTGGTATGGGTGCGACGTGTGGGACGAGATGATCGACTACGCGCTCAATTTCACGTTCCCGTGGTGTGAGTGTCCGCCGCGCTGTGAATCTGCGTTGCTAGCTCTAACGCTGCTGCTTAGCCGAAGCCGAGTTCGACGTCGGTGCTCTTTTCTCTGAGGTCGTCGGGCGCACTAACGGTGGTATAGACGTTCGATGTGCCCGACGCGCTTGACCCGGGCCCCTCTCAGAGTCTCTCGTTTTTCTTCACCAGTGCGTGACAGCCCAGCGGATCTAGCGCTCTAACCAGAATGTTGCTGCAGACAATGCGGTGGTGCGAGCTCTGCACGCCCCGACGAACGCAGCCTGGAGTGTCTCGATAGACTACCCCTGGGACTCCAGTGAGTATCGCGCGGCATCACCTGCGGGTCTTGGCTGATGACTGCCTCAGAGAACGGGAACAATGACCCGAGTAAGTCCACTACTTTTGATCAACGACGCTGAGCCATTAATGTGCTTTTTTAGGTCCGGAGTAAGTCGTGTGTGGCGCGCTCTCGTGGTAGTTAGATGATGTTAACGAACCTCGCTGTGCAGGACTGCGACATTTTTGACACAGCTGGCGACGAACGCGACCGCGCAGTCGGTGGACATTGTCATCTATGTCGGCAACGACGACGCGCTTTCACCTCATTTTGGCACGGAAGGTGGGTATCCAGCTGTCTCCACTCTTCGCATGAGTTCTAATGCACCACTATAGTCCAGATACAGGTGCGCACACTGGCCCAGCAGGCCCAGCACGCTTGCTGAGCGGTTTCACAGAACACGACGTTTGGCGGCATCCAGGGCTTCACCCGCAAGCCCGCCACATCGTGGTACGACGACAACGGCGACTGGGCTGGTATCGTCCACCAAGAACGCAACTGGACGTACGCAATAGTGTACGGCGCCGGCCACGAGGTGCCCGCCGGCCGCCCCGTCGCGGTGCGTGCACACGTGTTCCGACTCCCCAGCGCAGCCACTGACGCGCACCCCAGGCCTACACCTTCCTCCGCGAGTTCGTGCTGGGCAGCAACCAGACCGGGCTCGTCGTTGCGTCGGACGAGGGCACCACCGTCGTCGGCGGCGAGAACCCGACGCTGCAGCAGACCGCCATCCCCGGGCAGCCTGCGATCGCCTTCGGCGGGTCCACGGTGCAGGGCAGCACGAGCTGGCCGACGGCGACGGTCGCGGCGTTCGCGAGCTACATCGGGCAGGTCGCGGTGACCGGCACGCAGGCGATCACGCCCGTCACGCCGACCACGACGGCGGGCAGGCCCACGAAGACGGCGTCGTCGGCGGCGGTAGGCGGGAAGGGGTCGCGTGCTGCTCGATGCGGGGCTGCCGTCGCTGTGGTGGCTTTTGCGAGGATGATGGTCGAGATGGTGTAGCTTGTTGGGGCCCAACGTATTGGCTACTTTATAGATGTTTCTTAGAGGATGTTTCTTAGAGGATTTACAATACTTCATCTGTCTGATCAGCTGTCAGTTAATTTTGTAGCGGACGTAGAATACAGACGCGCCTGGTGGTACACGAGTGATACAGAGAAAAAAGGATGCCACAATGAAATACCGTCGAGTCGTCAACGGACGTCTAGCCTTCTCGCCATTGGTGTCCACAGGAGGCACATCTGGGTTTCACGATTAGCCCAAGCGATAATTTATATATTCCTGCGCGTACCGAAAAACTAGAAGGGTGCGTGAGCCAGACTGAGCCATGATTATAGGCATGGCACGTACATGTTGTCATCGGTTCGTCTGCAGAACGGATCTGGAGCATGTAGAAGTATGCTCTTTCAAAATCACACTTTGGACATGTGGCTATGGTGGGGATGTCGATAGCTGAAAAAGAAGACTATGAGAGTATGGTGCGCACCCGCTGTTGAATCGGCATGCTTCCACATGTCGTCCCCACCAAGCACGTCGTCGACCTGTTTCCTTTCCAACCGTGTTCTTGATGTCATCTGTAGGCAATTGGAGTCAAGTACTTCCAGAGTTGTATGTTTCCGTACCTGCTTTGTGATAGGAAATTCATATGCACAAGTGTTGCACGCCCATTTATTGTACCCCGTCTCGGTCGATATGACGAGCAGGTTCGCGCAACTTGGGCAGAACAACATTCCTTCGGCAGTAGGTAAGCAAAGGATAGTCTCTCCAAGGCAGTGACGCGCTCACCGACGTGACTGAGAGAACAGAAAAGACAGAAACTAAGAACAATTAGAAACAGTGTAATCATCCTCAAATTCGGCGCGGGCTGTGATTGGGTGGTGATATGGCGCCTAACATACAGAGGTCACTTGGTCCGTCGAGGGCAGAAACGCCCACCTTACTTACTTACCATCCGTCTCTTGCGATTCGGTGCTGGCCAGCATGGCAGCCCCTGCTACGTTGGCCTCGCAGGCAGAGGTTCTCGATAGAATATTCACTGGACTGAAGGATAGAAACCCGGAAATGCGTCTGCAGTCTGCCATAGAACTGCAGCGATATGTACGCCTCACTTCTCCAGCACATCTCTCTAGTCTAACGTGTGCCCGCAAGGTATCGAACACTGTACCGGATTTGTCGTCGGAACTGGCCGCCAGGTTCTGGGATGAGACTGTCACGCGACTGTCTGAGCTGGTTCACAGCCAGACCAATGTAGAGAAGCTGGGAGGAGTTCTAGCTATAGGTGCGTGCTCATACAAGTTCCTCGATCATCCGTTGCCGACCAGAGCATCCTAGACCACCTTCTCAACTCCGAGGTGGATGGGAATATCGAATCCAGACGCAATCTCTTCCGCTTCTACAATTATGTCAAGTACCTGCTCCCCAACCCGGACATCAACGTCATGTTGGCGGCGTCCAAGACCCTCGGCCGCATAGCGGAGGTCGGAGGCGCAGCTTTCGGCGAGCGGTTCATGGACTCTGAAGTTCCCGGTGCGATCGAATTATTTGACAAGAGCGAAGCAGGTCGCTACGCCGGTGTCCTCATCCTCAAGGAGCTCGCTCGCAACAGCCCTACGTATTTCCATCCCCACATCGACATCGTCTTTGCCCAGATCCTTACACCTCTCCGGGACCCACGCATCATCGTTAGAGAGAGTGCTGCGGAACTATTAGCGGCCTGTCTCGAGATCATCACCCAGCGAGAACGGCAGACCAGGAGTCCGTTCCTCTTCAAGACACTCCAGGATGCTCAACATGGCTTGAAACAACCGCAGCCAGAAGTAATACATGGATCACTGCTGACATATCGGGAATTGCTGCTACATGGCGGCATGGTCCGTGTTTATTTCGCTCATACGCTTAGTTAAGCTTACCCGGCTTCCTCTTGCAGTTTATGAAGAACAATGTGCAAGATGCTGCAGAACAGATTATGAAGTTCAAGACGCACCGTGATCCCCATGTCCGCAAGATGGTCATTACACTTATCCCTACCCTGGCCATGTACGACACCCAAACCTTTACCGAACACCATCTACACAAGGCGATGGCACACCTACTCGCGCAGCTCGAGAAGCCGAGCGAGCGATCAGTAGGTAAGGGCCCCTCATGCTCCAAACCAAAATTCGTGCATTTATCTTTTCTGCAGCATTCATTGCTATCGGTCATGTGGCGTCCGCTGTCGGCAGCGAGATGAAGCCCTTCCTCGACTCCATTATGGGACACATCAAGCTCGCTCTACAGATGAAGGGGTAAGTTTCAACTCTGCGTCTCACCTCTGTTCCTCCTGAGCTCTGCTTAAGGAAGAAGAACGCACCCTCGGAGGAGCCAATATTCCAGTGCATCGGCATGCTCGCTTCTGCAGTCGGCCCGAATCTCACGAAGCTGCTGCACGATCAGCTCGATCCCATGTTTGCGTACGGCCTCAGCGAGTCCCTGCGTGAAGCGTTGGTGGCCATTGCGCGATACATCCCTCCCTTGTTGAAGACCATCCAAGGTCGGTGACAGCCCTGAGCATATGCATGCTGTGGTGATTTACGTATCGATGCCCTAGAACGCCTCCTCACACTCTTGTCGAATATATTGAGTGGCCAGCCATACAAGCCGCTCGGCGCCCCTGCTACGCTTCTTCGCGGGGAGCCTTCAGCTATGATCAGGGATAACAGCATACCCGAGGTAACCTATATTTGACCTCGTCCCCGGTGTACTAATGATGGGAACCTTCGCAGAGTATCCCTGTGCAGAAGACTCCGGAGCTACTGATACTCGCACTGGACACCTTGGGCACCTTCGACTTCAGCGGTACGTATCCTTTCATGTCACGTTGATGCGCTCTTCAACGCCCCGTAGGCCATGCTCTTAGCGAGTTCTTGAGTGAAGACGTACTACCGTTCGAAGATGATCATCCAGGAGTTCGACAAGCTGCAGCTTTGACCTGCTGTCGCATCTTGAGTCGGGATCCTATTTGCTACCAGGCTAGCAACCATTCGATCGAGATCGTTAGCGGTGTAATTGACAAGCTATTGACCATCGCTGTTGCCGATGCAGGTATGTTCATGTTTCCAGTTGGAGCTGATATGGTTGACTCACGCCGCATGCAGATCCTAAGATCCGACAGGTCGTTCTGTCGTCACTCTCTGAACGATTCGACAAGCACCTATCACAAGCCGAGAACGTGCGGTCGCTTTTCATCGCACTGAACGACGAAGTGTTCGAGAACCGGCTCACCGCCGTCGGCTTGATTGGACGACTTGCGTTGCACAACCCGGCGTACGTTATGCCCTCCCTACGGAAGATGCTTATCCAGCTCTTGACTGAGCTCGAATATTCAATGACCATGTACGTGTCTCTCGCCTGTACTGCGACCTGCGCCTCATGATGATATACAGTCGCAATCGGGAGGAATGCACCCGCATCCTCGCGCTCCTCATCAACGCCACGCAACGACTCATCAAACAGTATGCCATCCCTATGTTACGCGTACTTCTTCCAAAGGCGAACGACCCCAATCCGACCGTTTCTGCCAATGTCCTCATGGCCCTTGGTGAACTCTCGTGCATCGGCGGTGAAGATGTGATGCCGCACGTCCCCGATCTCATGACGGTCATCATGTCGAGTCTGTCGGACCCGACGCTCGTCAAACGCGACGCTGCACTTCACACCCTCGGGCAGGTTTGCTCGAGCACGGGCTATGTTATCCAGCCTTTGATCGACCACCCGCATCTGCTGCAGATTTTGAGCCGGATACTGAGGACTGAGCCGACACAAGCGGTGAGGAGAGAAGTCATCAAGGTTCTGGGCATCCTGGGTGCCCTGGACCCGTATAAGAGAAGGGTGAGTGAAGCAGGCTGTGTCTGCGAGCGTAGACTCACACCCTCTGATATAGAGCAAACCAGAAGACGAGGCAGCTGCAGTTGCGAGCGAGCTAGCAGCAAACCCAGTTCCAAGCGCGCAGCGCACCGGCGGTAACCCCGATGATTACTATCAGACGGTCGCCATCAACGCTCTGCTCAGTATACTTAGGGACCAATCGCTCAGCTCTCAGCACCACAAGGTTATCGAGGCCATCATGTCGATCTTCAAAACTCAGGGCCTGAAGTGTGTATCTTTCCTGCCTCAGGTAAGCCGGCCACTTTAAGCCAATACCACTAGACGTTCACAAGGCACTATAGATCATTCCTGCCTTCGCCGAGGTTGCGCGGACGTCGACTGCCCGCGTACAAATTTTCCATCTCGAACAGCTTACTATTCTCGTCGGCATCATCAAACAACACGTTCGCAAGTATACTGTTGATATTTTCGGGCTTGTCAATGACCTGTGGGAGAACCAATCGTTGCAGCTACCTCTGTCATCGCTGATCGAAGCCCTGGGCAAGGCCCTCGACGCCGAGTTCAAGCCTTTCCTACCGAACGTCCTTCCTCTGCTCCTGAAGGTGTTCGATGCCGATCTTACCGAAAAAGTGGCGAACACGCAGATGAAAGTTTTCGATGCTTTGTTGACGTTCGGCGCGAACATCGAGGAGTATTTGCAGCTCATCATCCCCATTCTTGTGCGCACCTCCGAGCGCCTGGACGGCCCCATTCCGCTCAGGAAACGGGCCATTCAGACCATCGAGGGCCTCACTCGACGAGTCAACTTCTCGGACCACGCTTCGAAGATCATTCATCCGCTCGTAAGAGTTCTGGATCAGCCATCGAATGAGCTTCGCCAAGCCGCGATGGATTGCCTGTGCGCTTTGATGTTACAACTGGGTTCAGACTTCGCTATCTTCGTGCCGACTATCAACAAGGTTCGTTCCTCCTCTCCTCCACTACAGCGGAGGCCGTACTGAGGTTTTTGTGTTTCAGGCGATCGCCAAGCATCCGACGATGACTCACGCGAGATTTGAGGGTCTAGTACAAAAACTGCTCAGTGGCGAGGCCCTTCCCCATGACGTCGGACCTGCAGACCTCCTGTAAGCACCAGACCAGTAACATGTTTCATTACCTGTATTGCACACTCATTTCGCGACATAGGGAAAATAAGGTCTTGGAATACGCACCTCCAGCAGAAGCTACGCGAATGGTTGTCAATCAGCATCACTTGAAGCAAGCATGGGAGGTACCACCATCTGCGGACCGGGATGACTGGATTGAGTGGATGCAGCGCCTCTCCGTGGAGTTCATGCGAGAGTCTCCCTCCCACGCTCTGCGTGCTTGCATGAGCTTGGTCGACGTTCACACACCGCTAGCGAAGGAGCTCTTCAACGCCGCTTTCCTCTCCTGTTGGAGTGAGCTGTATAGCCAGTACCAGGTAAGGATTGTCGAGTTTGGTTGGTCAACTTCACTAACGAAGCGCACAGGAGGACCTCGTCCGCGCTCTTGAGACTGCCATCACCGACCCGCGTGTGCCCTCTGACTTGGTTCATCGGCTGCTCGACCTCGCGGAGTTCATGGAACACGAGGAGAAAGCGCTCCCTATAGGCAACAGCACTCTTGGTGAATACGCGAACAGATTCCACGCCTACGCCAAGGCCCTGCACTATAAGGAACTCGAGTTCTTCACGGAAACTTCCCCAAGCATTGTCGAATCGTTGATCAGCATCAACTCGAAGCTTCAGCAGCACGATGCTGCGTGGGGCACGCTGCTGATTGCTCGTGAGCAGTACGACGTGAGCAAGCACGAGGAGTGGTACGAGCGCCTTGGTCGCTGGCAGGAAGCATTGGCGACGTACGACCGCAAGGCATTGGAAGACCCAGACTCGACAGAAGTCGCCGTCGGAAGGATGAAGTGTTTGCACGCGTTGGGCGAGTGGGACCAGCTTATGCACAGCATCGAGGAACATTGGTCGGAGGCTTCGCACGATGACCGTCGCGAGATGGCACCGCTGGCCGCTGCCGCTGCCTGGTCGTTAACCGATTGGGACGCCATGGACGATTACATCCAGACGATGAAGCCTGACTCCGCAGACCGGCCATTCTACCGGGCGATCCTCGCTGTACACCAAAACCAGTTCTCGAAGGCTATGGGTCAGATTGCAAAGGCACGCGACATGCTTGATCCTGAACTGTCATCATTGACGGGAGAGAGCTACGGTCGAGCCTACAAGTATGTCACTTCAGCCCTTACCCGAGCGCCTTTTCCTCACAGACATCTAGCACGATGGTTCGCGCGCAGATGCTGTCCGAGCTTGAGGAAATCATCCTCTACAAGCAGAACGCAGACCAGCCCGACCGTCAGCAGTCAATTTGTCGAACTTGGACGAAGAGGTAAGTCAATCCTATGTAGCTTAGGAGCTATCAGCCTAAAAACACGCTAGGCTTCAAGGATGCCAGCCAGATGTCGAGGTCTGGCAGCGCGTTCTGCAAGTTCGGTCTTTGGTACTCCATCCAGACGATGACTCCGTCACATGGATCCGGTTCGCGAATCTGTGTCGGAAGTCGGACAGGATGTTCCTGGCTGAGAAGGCGCTGGATTCACTTATGTCACCAGAAAGGGTATGTTTCGTATATGCATACCTATGACTTGCACTCAGTATCACTATAGATGCAAGCCCAGTACCGCGACGCAAAAGATGTGCGCGTGCCGCCTCACGTCGTATACGCGCACCTCAAATTCCTGTGGGCGAATGGACAACACGATGAGACTCTGCATTACCTATTCAAGTTTACCGAGAGTCTCTCAAAAGACGTAAACCCTGAGCAAGAGCGCGTATCAAGTTCTGTCAACAAGGCAAAGCTTGACGACCTCTCGCGTCTCCTTGCGCGGTGCTACTTTAAGCAAGCACAGTGGCAAGTGGCTCTTCACAAAGACTGGGACACCGTAAGTGCGCTTCTTACCATACACCGGCCGGGAGCTGATTCAGCTGCAGAGACCCGTCAGGGACATATTGCACTCATATCTACTCGCGACGCACTACGACCCCAAGTGGTACAAGGCTTGGCATACCTGGGCGTTAGCCAACTTTGAGGTGGTCGGCTATCTGGAGTCCCTCACCGAAGAGAGGCCAGATATGCCGAGCAATGATCTCGCGGTTCACATTGTTCAAGCTGTCGAAGGCTTCTTCCGTTCCATCGCTCTTCAGAGGAAAACAAATGCGCTGCAAGACATCCTACGACTTCTCACATTGTGGTTCAAGTATGGTGCCCACGACGACGTTAGCCATGCAATGTCCAGTGGCTTTACTGATGTTGAGATCGATACATGGCTAGAGGTCATACCTCAAGTGAGTAACTCGAACGTGGCTGCTCTGTCAAGCAATGACTTATACTCTGGAGATCATTGCACGTATCCAAACGCCGAACGCGAATATTAGGCGGAATATCAATAACCTACTCTCCGACGTTGGCCGACACCATCCACAAGCTTTGATTTACGCGTTAACTGTGGCCTCCAAATCGAATAGTGCTGTGCGTCACAGTGCTGCACTCAGTATCATGGACCGTATGCGAGAGCATAGCCCAGTGATTGTCGAGCAGGTAAGAGTGGCTATCATATCTCCCATCCGACATCCTAATCTTTGCTATAGGCCCTTATTGTCAGTCGCGAACTGATTCGAGTCGCTATTTTGTGGCATGAGCAGTGGTTCGAGGGTCTTGAAGAGGCGTCTCGTTTCTACTTCAACGATCACAATCCTGACGGCATGATCGCTCATCTCGAGCCCTTGCACAACATGGTGGAAGCCGTACGTTCTCATCCATACCTCTGTTCACTCCAGGACTAATGTTCAAATAGGGTCCAAAAACCGCTCGCGAGACATCATTCTCTCAAGTATTCGGACGTGATCTCCATGAAGCACGGGAGGCATGTAGACGATACCGCGTTTACGGCGAAATCCACAACCTGGAGAAGGCTTGGGAAATCTACTATGGCGTGTTCACCAGAATCAAAAAGCAGCTAGAAAGCTTACAAGCGCTTGACTTGCAGTTTGTTTCGCCAGAGCTACTGAAGGCGCGGAATCTACAGCTAGCCGTCCCAGGTACGTTGAACCGCATTGTGCACATGTGAGAATGCATTAAAGATGGCCCTAGGTCAATACCAAGCTGGAAAGCCGGTTATTAGCATCAACTACTTCCATCCCAAATTGACCGTCATCCCGTCGAAACAACGTCCACGGCGACTTGGAATCAGGGGCAGCGATGGAAAAGATTATCAGTTCATTCTCAAGGGTACGCTAGTCAGCTCGCTGCTTGTCATACCATACTGACCCGCCTTAGGTCACGAGGATCTTCGGCAGGATGAGCGAGTGATGCAGTTATTTAGTCTCGTCAACAACCTGCTATACGAAGACGTCGATTGCTTCAAAAGACGACTGCACATTCAACGGTTCTCGGTCACTCCGCTGGCGCCACAAGCTGGTATTCTGGGATGGGTTCACGACAGCGATACTCTGCATGTCCTCGTGAAGGAGTACCGCGACTCTCGGAAGGTCCTCATCGACATCGAGCGACGTCTGATGTTACAGGTTTGTGGATCCTTAGAGTTTGTGGCGGCCCTAGTTGACACGAGTGAACGCAGATGGCCCCCAACTACGAAGACCTCATACTGCTACAGAAAGTCGAAGTATTCGAGTACGCGTTGGAGAACACGACCGGCCAAGATCTGTATCGCGTCCTTTGGCTCAAAAGCGCAAACTCCGAAAACTGGCTGGAGCGCCGCGCAACCTACACTCGCTCACTCGCCATCAACAGCATGGTCGGACACATCCTGGGTCTAGGTGATCGCCACCCTTCCAACCTTCTGCTGCAGCGCACCACTGGTAAGGTAGTTCACATCGATTTCGGCGATTGCTTCGAGGTCGCCATGCACCGCGAGAAGTACCCGGAGAAGATCCCCTTCCGCCTCACGCGCATGCTCACACACGCTATGGAGGTATGTGGCTTGACTCCCATGTCGCCGCAAAATCTTACCAGCCGTTTCCGTGAACACAGGTCAGCGGCATCGAAGGCAGCTTCCGGATAACGTGCGAGATCAGCATGAAGGTGCTCCGCGACAACAAGGAGTCTCTCATGGCTGTGCTGGAAGCCTTCGTCTACGACCCGTTGATCACATGGAGGCTTATCCAGCACGACGGCGACAGCCGTAAAGCCGAGCGTACGTGCTTGGGTCGCTTCATCCCATTTCGTGACTCACGTTCGATCGTATAGTCATGAACCCGGACCGCAGCGTCGACCTAGCGGGCTCAACGACTGGCGGCGGTGGTACGCGTCGCATGAAGCCAGACGAAAACGACATCTTCAACGGTAAGCGGGAGAGTGCTTGTGTTGGCAACAATCCCTTCCTCACAATGTTGCAGAGGCGCAAGAGATTCGCAACGAGCGCGCCCTGGCTGTCTACAACCGTGTGCAACACAAGCTGACAGGTGCGTTTTTTTTTCACGCACTCGCACACTTGGATACTGACGTCGCTTCAAAGGTCGCGACTTCAACCCAGACGATGTGCTAACCGTCCAGGCGCAAGTCGACAAACTCATCATACAAGCGACGTCTTTAGAGAACCTGTGTCAATGTTTCTCGGGCTGGTGCGTACACCTTTTGACACCACGCTGCTGTGCTTCGCTGAACCCGCTCCCGCAGGTGTGCCTTCTGGTAGTCTGCACCATTTTGTCTTCCTTCACTGTACAAGTTACCACACGAATTTCTTTCTTTCCCCCTCTGACCAGATGTACTTTAGAATCACATATTCTCTGTCTCTGTCTCATAATTCCGAGTGGGCATGCAGCGTTTTGTTGGTCTCGCACGTGGGCCTAGATACACTCTTATCCGGTCGACAAAAATATTGCGCTGGCCGTCCGCGAGGGTGTCCTAGAGCATCTCTCGGATCCACTCACAGGAGTAGCAGCTGCGATGAACGGCGAAAGGAAAAAGCCGGCGAGTAGGTGTCGAGCGGGCTGGTCGATGAGGCCCGTGCAGACGGAGCGGAGGCGGCGCATCGCAGCCTGCGGGCAATAAAAAGAGAATAACATCGGGTCAGCTGCGTTTATGTACAGCTGCAGAAGGGCAGTCGTCGACGCGGAGAGCCACGCGAACGCGTGGGCGTCTGTGCACTGCGCCCGCCACGACTGAGGAGGTCACTGAGGGAGACCGTGCACGTTTCGGGGCTGGTGCCCTTGCAACCGGTGCCACTTCGAAGTGGCGGTCCCATTAAGGTTAGATGTCTCGAGCACCTCGAGGCACAACGGGGGGGCGCGATGGCCGAGGAGGGGCGCAAACTTGAAGAAGGCAAGTGAAGGGCTTACAGTTGGACGCGGACAAGGTTCTGGGGATGTGGATGCGGCGAAAGCGGGAAACTGAGGACGGGAGCAAACTGGCGGCCTGATGTCTTGAGGTGGTAGAGCTGAGTCAGGGCCTGGCAGAGGGATGATCAAGAGGGTGCGTTGGACTCGGCGGCACTTTGTAGTAGAACAGGGAGACCGAGGCTCTGGATGTGCGCCCCGAGCCATGTCGAGAGTTGAGGACGTCCTGCAAAGACTGTAGGTCCTGATGCGAGACGAGCCTGAGCCTGCGGCAGCTATAAGCCCCAGGTCTTGCAGGTTACGGATAGCGCGGAAAGAGCGGGAAGGGGGACGTGCGAAGGGTTCTTGGATTTCCAGGCCTCGTGGAGGTTGGAAAGGGTGCCGGGGATCACCCATAGCGAGATGCCCTGGACTATCCTCGCCCATAGCACAGAGGTCAGCTGGGTGATGCCTAGCGGAACGTCACCGGTATGCCGCTAAATCAAGGATGGCGAAGCGAGCTGCAACGTACCTGCATCGTACCGGGGTCGCTCTGGACTGGTAGTACCTGGGGCGCAGCCATCTACCATGCTTACTAGGCTGATTTTCTCTGCAGTGACGTGGCGCTATAAAATAAGCTTTGCTGTAGACAAAGGACCCGATGTGCCTATGGAAGCTGCGCAGGGATGTGGGAAGATGCAGAGCAGAAGCAGCTGCCACAAAGCATAGGTTACGCTTGAGTGCCGCAATCAGGAATCAAAATTGCTGCAAAGCTATACAATAGGCAAATAGCTGAGCGTATCACAGCACCAGCTGGTTGTCCAAACTGTCAAGTAGAGAGTAAACGTTGCGATAGCCGACGCCTGCTTCGCCGTGCTGCCTGCGTGAGGCTCTCGTAAGTGCGACATGTGATGGCAGATTCACCTTGCATTAGCCAAAGCGACACCGACGTCTTATATACTTTGACAAGGGTTCCCTCGCAAAAATGCCGGTGATCCCGTACCCGCGTCCAGGGTCAGTGTCATTGTGGCCCAATGTTCTTGAAGGCTGGGTCAGATTCTGACAAATCATGCCCGGTACATGGAAACACAGCCAGGCAGCGCTGAGCAACTTGGCTGACAGAGGATGCGGGAGGACGAGGGAACAAGTGTCCGAATAAAGTGATCACTGCTGTCGGGGACGACCCGCAGTGCCTTATCAGATAAGATGCGCGGATCCGCTAAGTGGAGCGTCTATCTATACTCGATGTTTTCGCCATCTCTCCTCAGAACGACCGTCTCGACCATGTTTGTTTGATTTTCCAACCCTCATATATGTAACCCCGCCACCTCGGCCGACTCTCTTCCTCTCTCCCCCACCACGACTGTCACCATGTCCGCCACCGATATTGATTACTCTCAGTCCATCGCCACTCTCCTCCGCACAGAGACTGCGGTGGCGCACGAAGAGGCAGAACACAGCCAAGGCGCAGGATGGCTCACCCGCGGTGAGCTCGACAGGGAGGAATATATCCGTTTTGTGATGATGCTATACCATGTATACGAGTGAGTAGCGTTCCGCGTCCTCCGAAACTATAGCTGATCGGCGTGCAGGACGCTCGAGCAGGGACTCGACCAACACGCCGCCCACCCAGTGCTGGCACCGACCTACAACCCGACACTCTTCGCCCGCACACAGAGCCTCTCTGCCGACATCGCATATCTTCTCGACACCCCCGAGTCGTCATGGCGCTCACACCCTCTGCACATCGAGCTCATCTCCAACCCGCCACAGTCGTTTGTCGACTACACCGCTCGTCTCACGTACCTCATAGACCACGAGCCTGCCGCCCTCCTCGCCCACGCGTACGTGCGCTACCTCGGGGATCTTAGCGGAGGGCAGTTCATCAAACGGCGGGTCGCCAAGGCGTACGGCCTCGAGGACGGCGCCGGCCTCTCGTTCTACGACTTCAAGCAGCTCGGCGGGACCGCCTCTGGCACAATCGGCGACATGAAGAAGATCAAGGAATGGTACCGCGAAGGCATGAACAAGGGCGCCGGCGACGACGTCGCTCTGAAGCGTACGTAACCACGCCGCGCCCCATTGATCGACGTGCGCTGACACCCGTGCAGGGCTCATCCTCGACGAAGCGCAGGTCGCCTTCCAGCTCAACACCGGCCTGTTCACTACGCTCAGGGCCCCCAAGGGCGCGCAGCTCACCGGCCCCACGCCCGCCGCCCTCGGCGACCCGGTGACGCCGACCGAAAGCTCGGGCACCTGGTCCCCCGCGCCGGCCGACGTGCCAGCAAAGTCGGAATCGGGCGGTTTCGCGTTCGGCTCCGTCGCCGCGTTCCTCCTCGCCATCGCCATCTCGCAGCTCGTCATGGTCCTCGGCGGCTTCTCCGGCGTAAAGGCCTTTGAAGCCGTTATGCACCGGCTCACGAGCGCATTTTCTGCGTAATCTCACTTTTTTGGTACCATCGGATTTCTGCATCCTCCACACACACGATCCGCCATACCCGCACCATCTTTATTTTGGTATCTTACACCCCAGGGACCTCGTCGCGAACGATGAACCGACTCTGCGACCCCGTCTTCTTTTCTGCTTGTTTTCCGCAATCTGTCATCACCTCTTTGCACGTCATGTATCTACATATCTACGCCTGAATTGTACACTATCTGTTTTATAGTCGCGCCACCCGGTCTGCTCCCGTGAACGTACTCCGCAGTTGGCGTAATGACGCAGGTGCGTAACTACGCAATGCTTCCGGAGTGTGTCTAACTGGACATCAGCATTATTTTGGTGATCCGTGGGTAGGATCGCCTTTCTCGCGCCTGGCTCCGTCGTGGTCCAGAATCCAGATGTGTGGGCTCATGTTCTCTACCGCTGTGCGGCAGGTCCGCTAGCCTTGTACGTCATTCCCTTCGTCGTGACTCGTGCAACGCTGAAACTCCTTTCCCCAGCGTCGTCATCGAGTGCCCTGGAGAGCGGTTCCTTCCAGTCTGCGGTTTGGTATCCATCAAATTAGCGTCTGAACTACGCGTACGAATGTGAACAAACTTCCGGGAGACAAATGCAGGGCGGCCACGTGGTGTCAATGCGCCGGCGCCGTACTGACAGCATTTGTTGTAGCGAAGTACACCGCGGGGGTCCGTGGCATGGCCCCGAGTACGTAGTCTCGCCGTCTCGGCATGACGATGTGACAAAGCTCAAGTAGTAGGGAACTTGTACTCATAATCAGGTTTGTGGCAGCATGCGAAGGGTACAGGCCGTTTTCGTAGGATCTGCCATACTGTATGCGTCTGCAAGTATAAGAAAGCGGAGATCTTAATTTTATTTCCCCCTAGCATTTCCCTAGAATTATACTGCCACCGCCAGTAGGATGTGAGTATTACATGGCTGTATGCTATCCAGCATGCAGGTGATTATCAAACACTGGTCTCTGTGTGATAGACGAGCCGAGCTATACGTATGTCAAGTCCTGCGGTTATATATGGTTTCTCACCATACACAGTTCCTGCTATCAATCTCTCACATCACAACGGACGTCACCTGCTAGCCGCGCGCTGCTGCCGCCAAAACATGATGAAGAATCCATGGGAACAATAAGCCATATCTGTAGAATGGACTATGCCTTGTTTGTCTGACTCAAGATGTCAAGCTTCCATCCCAGCGTCATACAGAAAGGATAAGGATTGCAGGGCATGATCATATCGCATCCTCACCCCAAGTACCCCGCACCTGATAGTTGCGCACCAGTTGGTATATATTGTAGCCGGTACGTTGAAGTCGGTTGTCTAGCCCATTAGCTTAACGAGTTACAGATTATATCGAAGGTCGAACAATGTCGCAAGTGCGCATGGGCTGAATCATTGAGAAATCTACCTCATGTATTACTAGACTGTCCGTCCCGGAATCAACAAGACTCACAAGATTGGCTCACAGACATTTCACGGAAATGGTCGCCGTGGAACAGTGAACAGTATTACAGAGCAGTCGAAGGTCCGCGCAATTTCATCTTCACATGCTGAGTGCTGCAAGATCTAAGACTTCCTACTTTAGTCTAAGAGCACCGATGCAAACGCTCAAAATATTCAGGTTTGGACACCGTTCGTATAGGATTGCTGCGCGTCCTGAAATGGCCTAGGATGAACGTGACGTTGCAGTTGGGACAGAAAAAACAGGCGGTGCGAGCAGTAGGGGACCTAGAGTTCGTCGCATCAGCCTGACTACTGGCAGGTCACTCAGATACTTACCGAATATAGGACCCGCCACAGCGTCGTCCGAGTTACGCAGACGCTGTCCGAAAAAACTCAAACCCACCGCAGCAGTCTCAGGCTACCACCACTAGGACAGTAGCAAGAGAGCAGAAGAATGATGTTCGTCAGACCACTGATACGCAACCTCCGAGTCTCGGAAGAGCTGTCTCAAATGCGTCGCAGCTCTCTGCGGATTCACGCTTCAGCGACTACAAGGGTCGCGATCTTCATTTCCGCGACCCTTTCGACAAGCAGATGCCCTCATTTCGCATGTCTAATTTACAAGTCGACGAACTTGCGACGAGTTATGCGAGGAGCACACGAGTCTTGGAGGAAGTGAACGCCGTTCGCCAGAAAACCGTAGAAATTTTACAAAAAGACGGAAAAGACGCTGAAATCATTCAAGCTCATCGAGTGGCATTATGCAGAGCCGTCGTTACCATGGAGCACCATGGTGACAAAGTTGCTGAAGTTGCTGAATCACTTTGCAACTATTCCGGCGGTGTCAGAAAGCACTTCGCCGCAGGAAAGGAACCTGAGCCTTTCATTCTCAGAGGTTCCAAACCACGGACAATGATTCCTTTTCAGCGTGTTCACATTGGGCCGCTTACTATCAGCCAAGACCTCGCCAAAACGAATTTTTCTACTGTGAACCTCCTACTCAACAAGCTCAATGATGTTCTCGGAACTGAGTATGAGATACTTCGTCCAGGGTTACAAGCTTGCCTCCAGGGTTATCTAGATGAATCCTGTGATTTCGGGACGATATACGGACACCTCCGCCCTTGGTGGCTCAGAGGCAACTTTGATCTCATTTCCACACTTATGCAGAAACGAAAAGAGGAAGACGCTCTGCTAAGGAAGAGCGCCGTTGACGGCGACTGCATAATAAATCCTCGAATTCCACCTCGCCGCATCTGGGACTTGTTCAGCAATCGAGTCCTTCCCTTCCATGTATTGCCGGTTTCTTCACCTTCCAGCATTCCAGGAAACGTATGGGCTGTGTCTCACAGCTGGAAAGCACGCGAAGAACGAAACTACATGTCGACATCCATAAATGGCTACGCATGGGCGGTGCCTTTGCCTGTGAAGACAGATCTTCATAATCTGCGGATTGAGCTGCTCAATTTGGGCGCAGAATATGTCTTTCTCGACGTCCTTTGCTTGCGACAAAGAGATCAATCGGGCAAGGAATTCCGACGAAGAAAAGAGTGGCGCTTGGATGTCCCTACCATCGGCTACATTTACCAACACCCACGGATCACTGTGATTTATTTTAATGGCCTGGGTGAAGAGTTCAAATTGATCCCCGACTTGGAGGGGGGATTTGACAATCAGCACCACTGGTTTCAGCGCGTTTGGACGCTACAGGAAGCTACGAATTATTGGCTTCCCGGTGGTCTATCCTTGGAAAGCCTTCGCTCGAGTAGCAATACGAACTTAATGAACGCATCTTCAGACTTCTCGGTCAGACTTCACGAGATACTGGATTCCACCACGCCAACATCCGAGTCAGCGAATACTGGCAGTGACTTGTTCACACTCATCGAAGCCATTCGAAGGCGGAGATTCTCAAACCCAGTCGACGCCATCGCAGGTCTTGCATACCTTCTCAAGTGCCAGACCCTTCCAATTTACAACGTGGATTCCGCGGATACGGAGGGGGCGTGGGAAGCCCTTATCCAATCCATGAGTCCCTTCCACCGTCTTTTGCTCCTCATCTGTTGGGGGAGGCCGGGCAATGCAAACGGACTATACACTTGGAGGCCCACATGGCAGGAGCTATCGGAGTGTAAATTCAATTTAAACGAGCTCAATCTGCACCAGCCTCCCACAGATGAAGATGAATTTCTGCAGTTCGCTCCCGATGCCGGTCACCAAGAAGGCTCGGACGCCTATTTTCACTACGCGTATGTCATAGATTCTTGCACCCTCAAGGCCGACGGTGTCACTCAGGCTGGATACGGCCATGGGTCGGCCATCTTTGCACAGACCGACAGGGTCGTAGCCTCGCCTCCTCCACTGGGGTCCGACGCTGAAGACGATGGGTCTGAGACACTGTCAGACGATACGGCACGGAATACCTCCCATTCTACGACCCCGGTGAATAGTATCAAGCGGAATGCTACTTCCAGTTTCACAGTGAAGATCCGTGGCCCAGGTCGGCAACGTGACTATAAAGTGGCTAAATTCATTGAACCACACTCTATGGGTTCCCATCACTTTGCAGGGAACGGTAGTTCCTTTTCTTCGCAGGATCGTGTCACCCGAAGCATACAACATATCGAGGGCAAAGAATGTGTACTCGTTGGAGTTTGTGGATATCGATACTGGATCGTAGGAGTGAAAACAGGGTCTTGCAGGATAGGTAGTGTCAAGAGAGTCACTAAAGTCTCCAAGGTCGCGGTGATCATGCTTGATACAATCAGTAAACGAAGTCCCGAGAAAAAGAACCTCGGGCATGTGGACATTATCGCGTACACTTAGACACAGACTTGCTCCTAGTATGTAACATGGACGTGGCTAAAGGATTTCCTTGAGATATGCACCGTATATTTGACCATCTCACTTGAAGCGCGTCGTCTATTGTAAAGATAAGTACAATACGACACACATTTTAGTACGCATCGCGACAAATATACATAAGAAGATACTGCAGCAACTACACATTACTTAGACAGATCCGACTCATAACACTCACTAGTCAAGCGGATCGGGACACGCTCGAAGAATGACTCATAATAACTAGCCCTTAATGCGCTGGGATGCGCAATGGACAGCGCTAACGAATCCTACAAACAAATTCATGGTCAGCTTTATGGTAGCCTCCTGAGAGTATAGGCAGACAATACGCACGGTCACTTTTATCCCCTTCGCGCTGAAACCACCGCAAAGCACATCCTCGGGCACATTGATCATCCCGGACCACGCAGCATAGCTGTACTCGCGGCTTACGGTGTGAACTACGCCGGTCGCGATGGCCTTGTTTTGCCAAATCGCGGTGCTTCGCTCCGACGCGTGGCCTGTTGCGCAGACGTCTACCTGGGTCTTGCGGAGCAGGTGCATGCGTACTGGCAACGTGGTCGAGTCGACACTCGGATGCTGGGGCTGCCTGGAGTTGGTTAAACCAGACTGGTCTGAGTGATCTATCGGATGGGACGATTCGAAGGGCTGCCCGGAGGTCGCATGAAAGCTCGCGTATTTGTCTAGGATTTCCTCTCGCGCGAAGAAGGTGACGACGAAGGGGATAGGGCCTCGCACTGAACA
Source organism: Phlebiopsis gigantea 11061_1 CR5-6 (assembly GCA_000832265.1). NCBI lineage: Eukaryota > Fungi > Basidiomycota > Agaricomycetes > Polyporales > Phanerochaetaceae > Phlebiopsis > Phlebiopsis gigantea. The sequence continues at coordinate 94,994 of KN840477.1, forward strand.
CACCTGGGAATTGGGTATATATAACTGAGAGAAATGTCAGATGCGTATACATAGGACACAGGCTAAGGGCACACCTCCACGTCGATATTTTGAGAGATTCCCTCCTTCGACTCAATAATATATTTGAACACAGTTTGTGGTCCAGTCTCCGTCTTGATGGGAATAGGGGAGAACGGTCCCACTAGCCTCGCCTGAGATCGATCGCGGTTGATGAATGGCACTCTCACACTAAGCCAAAACCGGTCATTTTTAACAGGTAGCCAGATATTAAAAATGAATATATACCTCAGAGTGTCCTTCCGCCACCAGTTCGACTTGTTCCCAGCTACAGTGATGTGCATCACGATCGCGTATTTGATGCTCACGCGGAAGCCTGGCACGCTCATCGAGTCTGCGTAGTAGCTCGGCGGGAGGCGGAACTGCTCCCCAGTAGGAGAGTGTGTATAGTGAATGGGCAAGTTGTAGCGGAAGGACGTCTGCGCAGGATGTATGATATTTTGCCCTGCGTCCCATTCATATACCGTGTCCTTGAGGAGCTCAACTTCGTATGCACCGCTCTCTGCGATTTCTTGAAGTTGCATTTTCCCTTCGACCTGTCCCATCTCGTCTTAAAAGACACATCGCAAGCAACAAAGACTGCTGACCTTGACTTCCAATCTTAATAACGGAGCCTGCCGTGCCGCAGCAATAACCCCCTCGATAACACCTCCATTGTAATACACCAGCTCCGATACTCCCTCTTTCTGTCCGCTGAGCAGCAGCGTCACCCAGTTCGAATGCCTCGTCACGTAGCCTTTCGGCGAATCGCGCGATAATACCTCAGGCGGAGCTGCGGCTACAGCCGGCTCTTGTGGCCGCGGCAGCTCTGGTTGCGCGATATGACTGCGCTCACGATGTGGAGAAAAGAGCTGCTTGAGCGATTTGCGTCTTGCCAGAAGCACGGGGGCTTTCTGTAGAGTCAGGAGCGGTGGAGCTGGTGGGACAGACGCTTCGGACGTTGGGTAACCCGAACCCACGAGCGCAACTGCCGACCGAGAGGCCCTAACGGGATGACCGTTCGTAGACCGATATGACGCCTGATCTCTACGGATTGGTGTCGATTGCGAATATGGAGGAACCGACGCTGATGGACCAAGCGGCCTAGGGCCAGTATTCAGTTGACTGGTTTTCGGTGACGTAGAGCTGTGAGGCAAGCCGTGATCAGCGTCATTTGATGCAGTGGAATATAGCTTCATGAGCTTCGCAGAAGGCAACACGGCAAGATGACTGTCGAGTAGTTCTGGTCAAAGCAGCCATTGCACTGGAATTTATAGGAGGCGTTCGGGCTGTGCGCAGATAGAAGCCAAGATAATGTTATGGTTCTCTGGTTGATGAACAGTCCTTGTGACCTGTTGAGCAGACCGGTAAGCGGAAAGGCTTTACCAACTGCAAGGCGGTATTATGATGACTTACCTATATACTCGCATAGCCAACTACTCATACGCTTTGTACTCCATATATGTACGGGCGAGGCGAAGCAAGTGCAATTCAAATCGGTGACTCCTCGCATGGTATCTTTGTATCGAAGCCCGGCCTCGGCGTCCATACAAAGTACGCCTGGGATGCTGGCCGAATTCCAGTGCTGCACAAGTCATAAACTTGCCTGTGCTTATGTTGTGAGCCACACTGCGGTGAATCTTGGCCACTACTTGATACGTCTCCTTGAGTTTACCTGGCTGTAGCGAGATGCACGCACAATATTAATGCCCGCGCCTCCGAAGATCAGCGGATACTTGATATTGCTGAGGGCACAAGCAGTATACCAATGCCCAATGAGGACAGGTGCCCTACAATTCGTTAGAGCTACTCGAGGTCGATGACAATCGTGAGCGAGGTTGACGATTGTAGAGTGACGAGTCCGCGTTCATCTGGTGCATGCAACGTCACGGAGGTCACGTCACGGGATGTTACGAACCTTGTATCGCAAAGTTCTGCAAGCGATTCGACGCAAATAACCTTACGTCGTACTTCGCGTTCATCGTCTCGAAAATCACTCCATGCTGCGAATGTAGTGACAGTCGTGGATTCATTATTTGACACCATAGACAATACATCAATACATGGGATCATACAAGTAGACCGAAGAACGTGCGGGAGACAACAACACAATAGCATGAAGACGATCCGTAACGAGACAGTGAAGCGCAGAGATACATGTGAGGAGGGGAAAGAGATGCAAAAAAGGACATTTTGTCTTGGCCTAGCAAGAGTTTTTTTTTACAGCTCCTCGTCGGTGAAGACCTCCTCGCCACGCTTGCGCCTCGCCATACGGTCCTTCTTGGCCTTGCGCGCCTCAGCCGCGGTGATCTTCTTCACCTTCTTCGTCTCGATCTTGTTGCCCATCGCGTCGTACTGGTCCTCCTCGTCGCCCGCCTTCTTGTCGATGCGGGGGCCGGCACCCTGACCCTCGACCCAGTTGTGGCCAGACGCCTCAAGACGGCCGTCGCGCATCGCCCACACCTCCTTACACAGGCTCTCGGAGAAGTCGCGGTTGTGCGTGATGACGAGCACACCACCCTCGAACTCCTTGAGCGCCTTGATGAGCGCGGCGAGCGACTCACGGTCGAGGTAGTTCGTCGGCTCGTCGAGACACATGATGTGCGGCCGGCGCCATGTCGCGGCACCAAGGACGACCTTGACCTTCTGGCCACCGGACAAACCACGCATGGTGTTGTGCGAAACGAACTCGGCGTCGAGGCCGAAGTCGGCGAAGTGCTTCTCAATCTCGCGACGGACGAGGGGGCGGAGGAGACCGAGGCGCTGAGCCTCACGGGTGTCTACCTCGAGGACCTTCTTCTCGAAGCCACGCTTGAGGAGCTCGTCACGCGGCATCCAGATGTTCTCGGACGACGACATGCCTTTGAACGAAATTTCGTACTCGTACGACTGCTTGAGCTTCTTGCGGGCAAGGATCTCGTCAATGAGACGCTTCTGGCCTTCTACGACGACGACGGAGCCCTCCTTCATCTTCTGCTGCTCCTCCTCGGAGATCTGGCGCGAACCCTTCATCATCTCCTCGAGATCCTCACCGGTCTGGTAACGCCAG
>KN840477.1:98267-174467 GCA_000832265.1 Phlebiopsis gigantea 11061_1 CR5-6
ATCTTGAGCAGCGACTTCTCCTTGGTCTTGACACCGTCGAGCAGAGGGGGGTCGGGGAGCTTGAACTGGTAGTCCTCGGCCGCCTCGAGGGTGTAGTACGAACGGGCCTCGGGAACAGCCTTCATGAACGCCTCAAGGTTGCCCCTGTAGCGACGAAGCTTGAAACGGTTCAAGTGAAGGACGTCGGTAATAGTGTTGTTCAAGAAGGTCGAGTCGTGGGAGACGATGACTGAAAGGGTTTGGTCAGCTCTGCAAGTAATCCTGATAGCGGAGCAAGGAACTTACTGGAAGTGCAGGTCGTAAGACTGGTCAGGTAGCTCTCCAGCCAAGCAACGTTCACAACGTCCAAGTGGTTGGTAGGCTCATCAAGCAAGAGAATGTCGGCCTTGAACAGCATCGCACGGGCAAGCGCGAGCTTCATCTTCCAACCACCAGAGAGCGAGCCGATGGGCTGCGCCTGCCTCTCGTCGGTGAAGCCGACGGCGGCAAGGCTCTCGATCATCTCCTCGCGAGATGCCTGCAGACGCTTGTCGGAGACAATGAAGTCCAAAACGGAGGTGTCCTCCTCACTACCATCGATATCGTGCTCGACGTAGAAGGTGCGGACCTCGTCGGGTGATGGGAAGCCCTCGACCTGGCCGTTGGTGATGGCGCGCATGAGGGTGGACTTGCCGGTACCATTGCGACCGCAGAGACCGTAGCGGTGGCCACGCTTAAGGCGAAGCGTCGCGGTATTGAGCAGGATCTTGGCACCGTAGGCAAGCGAAAACTGGCAGTTGCAAAGATCCTCGCCTTCTTCCTCCTCCTCGTGCTCGTCATGGTCGTCCTCACCGATGGTGGCAGACTTGACTGCCCACTCGTTGACGACGGTGATGGCGTCGGGGTTGGAGGTAAGGAATTTGATGTAGGGGACGAGAGTCTGCCACTGCGCGGTGTCGAACTCCTTCGCGTTGACAAGGTTAGCAGCGAGGTTCGCGGCGTAGATGGTCTCGAGATTGGCGACCGAGGGGACAGGGTTGGAACCAGCCTTCTTGTAGATGGCGATGAGCGAGTGCGCGAGGGTCTTCTCATCGGCCAGCTTGATAGGAGGAAGGTCGGAGCCATCACCGTGGGGGACGTTGCCGACCTGGCGAAGGGTCGCGATCGCACGACCGACAACGCTACGAGCCTCCGGGTCACCGATGGTGCTCTCAACCTTGATCAAGCCGGGAAGCAACTTGGGGATGAAGGGACGGACAGTGACCTCGGAGTCGACGAGCTTAGCCATGTTGTCGACAATGACGGCGACCTTACGCTTGGTGGCGGTGAGCTTCTCAGTGAGACCACGAGAGAGAAGGGGGACCATGAGAGAAAGGGTGGGTGAATCTACTTCCGAAACGAATGTGGTAGCCGAGAGCAGTCCGATGGTGGAGACGACCTTCTCGACGGGGTTGATCAAAGAATCAATGAGGGCAGGAATAAAGCGCTCGATATCCTTGTTCGAAATGAGAGCGGTGGCCTTTCCGAGCGTAGCACGGGCAGCCTTCTTCACGTCCGCCTTAGTGTCCCAGATCGCATCAGCGAGGATGGGGACGATATCGGGTGTCGACTTGGCGATCTGAGAGGGAGCGTGGGCGATGAGTTGATCGAGGACGGCGAGCGAGCCGGTCTTGATCTGCCACTTGCCGGCCGTCTTGATCTCGTGAAGAAGGGCGGGGAGGACAAGCTTGGTTGCCCATGGATTGACGGCAGAGACGTACTTCTTGACTGCCTCGACAGCCGCTGTCCGGGCAGCGGGCATCTTGTCAGCGAAACCTTCGAGAAGAGCGTTGTACAAGCCGCTGTCAATAAAGATAGGCTCCAGAGCAGTAATAGCGGGGGACTGGGAGAGGATGACGATGACATCAGCAGCGGCTTCGCGTGTCGCAGGCGACTTCTTGTCACCGAGAGCCTTGACGACAGCGTCGGCGAAGCCGATGGATTGGAGGGCGGCAGGGCCATCCTTTTCAGCGAGAGCGGCGAGCTGAGCAGCTGCTGCTTCGCGGGTTGCCTTGTCGGCGACGAAGAGGCCGGTCAGATCGAACTGGCCCTCAGCGGGAGCGACGGCGCCCTTGAGCGAGGCGGGGGAGGGGGTAGCAGCAGCGGTGGCGATGGCAGCTGGCATCTGCATATCGATCGACTGGTTAGGAGGTTTACACGAGTGTTCGACGCGAGAATAAGACGACGCACTGTGAACGATGGTTTAATCTGAATACTGCTCGTTGTAATATGCGTAACGCGAGAAAAGGCCAAGCGTCGAACAAGGAATCAGAAACACTCTATTCTATAGCGGCCGGAGCCTGTAGAGCAAGCTGTTAGCGTCGTCGTGAGCACGCAGGGGACACAACGGTACTGACCTTCTAGGGGTACAAAAGAGAAAGAGGAAAGAGTGGGGATAGCCTGTGTCTGCGAGCGAGGTGCTTATATCAAAGCTTGCGCTCCAGGCGGACTTTCAAAAATTGACGGCCAAACACGTGGCGCCTAATTCCATCCATGGGCGTTTATCCCGACGCTGTGCGCTTTCCGCTTTCCAACGTCGGTCTCTGCTTTGGCCCTCCTCATCGTCCTTCTCATAGCTCTCACGGTGTCTGGCGCTTTCAATAGCTGTTTCTGGTACGCTTGAAGACATCCTTGTGAGTCGGCTGGCTCTCAGGCCGAACCCGTGGCTGGCTTGAGTGGGACACGACCTAGTCCGGTCCCGCCACGGTCCATCCACCGGGACTTTAGGCTGTCCCTCGTCATACGCCCTCATTCATTCGCAGACTCTATCACTCGATTACAACGGCCATAACTCTCGCAGCCCTTGCTTCTCGTTCCGGTCCTTCCTCCGACTGTTTCGCCTCATCTCCGAGAACTCCACTACTGCTCATGGGAATCGCGGTAGTCTCCCCAACCCGGCTCTTCGCGGACTCTACAATACAGTCGTGTGTGAGACTGCCGTGATATGCTCGTTACTGCCCGTCATCGGTGCCCACCTCAAACGCAAGCTGGCCGTCGCAAGTGTCAAGAACATGTTAGATATCCCTGCCGTCCCAGCCCCAGGTGTTAGCCCGTCTTGGGCTAGCGTATCCCATACTTCCCGGATGAACACAAGACTCACAGGAATTGTCAGGACGACAAACCTTAGCCCCGCGCCACCGTCTCTGCTCCAATTCAGTACATCAACTGTACGTGATGCGCACCGCAATGCGCTGTTTCTGCCAGGTGCGAACAAGGGGTCGGTGAATGCGTGGTCACTCATGCATCTTCAAGCTGTACAATGACGAAGCTAGATGTCCAGATATCCTGCGTAGTTCACGACATGCTATGTGTATAGCACATTCACCATGCATCCGTACTTGCACATCTCTTTCATTTACACTCACACTGAAATGCGTCTCGAGTATGGCGCATGACCCGCGATACTAGCGAGGAATCCGGATAGCCTGCGTACATGGTGGTTATCCATGGATAGGTACTGGCCTGGGTATGCGTACACTTTGGCAGATGCGCATGTTACCAATTGATTCGCACATTGAGCTCGATCACGGTACTGTTGAAGTGCTTTAGGTCAGGGCTGAAGAACTTCACGCGCTAGGTTGCATAGCCTCTAGATCTCCAGGAGGTCAAGAATAATGTGGCATAATATGGTGTGCAGATATGAATACATAGTAGATGCGCAGGGTCGTGTACATAATGCCTCCCAGGTAGCCCAAAATGTATGGAATTGAGATAAACGTTCCCATTAAAAGGACCATCCTTCTGCCCAATGCTCGCGGTCGTAGTTCTCGACTAGTCGCGGATCGTCCTTGAATTTTGCTTGGAAATCGGAGAAGCCGCCGCGCAGGATGAGCACCTCGTGTGGAACGTCTTTGCCTTCGGCTTGCAGCAAGCTTCGCGTCTCGGCATAGATCTGAGAAAAAATGACATACTGTGCGCCGAAAACAATGCGCGCGGCTGACGTACTCTAGCGGCCTTCGGGCCTCTTGGGGGGGGGGGGGGGGACATGAGCAAGTCACAAGGAAACAGACAGCCGGGTACTCACCTAACCTGCGAAAGCGCGCAATGGAATACGACCAAGGGCACGTCTTGGGTGCGCTGCACAAGCTGATCTACCTTCTGCAAGAACCCGTGAGACGGCGAGTTGTGCGCCCCCGTGATGTTTCCCCCGCGCCAGTCGTCGTCCCGAACGTCGATGACGCAGTAGTCCTTCCACGGGACCTTGTCGCTTTTAATGATCTGTGCGAGGTCCTACGTTGCGCGTCAAGTCTCCTATGCGTTGATGAATGCACCATACGAAACACTCACATCGGCAGAAATATACTTGGCGGTCATCGTCGAGAGAGGGCGAGCAGAGCGAAGCCACGCTGGGTGCTTCGAGTTTAAGAGGGGTCGTCCAGGCAGCTGTCCCTTGGCGCAAATGGTGCGGATAGGCCGAAGCATATATGTTACGTAAGCCAGGCTGACGTCGTCTTCGCGTCGCACACCGCGTCGGTCGTTGAAACTTGAACCGGGTTTCGGACACAGAAAGGCCAGGCAGCGGGCGATGGCAGAGATAGAGGTATCGATGAGCAAGCTACTGTAGCTCCGTGCGGGCGAGACTCAGGTCAAGATCCAGATTCGTCGTCGTCCCAGGAGTATCGCGACCAGAAGTCTAGTCGTACCCGTTCTCGTCGCCGCAAGGGTCAAGAAGTGAGATGGCAATTAGCAACAGGAGGAGTCTGCGACAGGCTGGCGGTCGAGTTGCAAGTCGAACGTGGGCAAGCGCGATTGCGTGGGGTTGCGGAAACTCCCGGAGCCCATAAAGAGCGTCAGATTTCACCACACACGCTCTCTTCAACGTCACAAACATCTCCAACAATGTCCCTCCCTCAGCCCGTCCCCCCATCCTGGAAGGTGCGTGCCTGCTGCCTCGGGCAACGAGCGAGCTTTTAACGCGACCATGTCGACGCGCAGGATCTCGGCAAGTCGTCCAACGACCTCCTCAGCCGGGACTACTACTTCTCGGGCAACAGCCTTGAGGTCAAGACCGTCACTCCCAACAACGTCGCCTTCAAGGTCTCGGGCAAGCAGGATGACAAGTCCAAGGCCGTCTCGGGGGAGCTTGAGGCCAAGTACACCGACAAGGCCCATGGCGTCGTCTTCACCCAGGCGTGGACGACCGCCAACTTCCTGCGCACCCAGATCGAGGCGGAGAACCACCTTGCCAAGGGCCTTAAGTTCGACGTGAACGCCGCTCTTGCTGCCACCGGTGCCGGCAAGACCGCGCTCGTCACCACCACCTACAAGCAGCCCGGCCTGCACACCCGCGCGTTCCTCGACCTCTTCAAGGTGCGTGATCCGCCCGTGCCCCGCGGTTTCTGTAGCTGATAGGATACAGGGCCCCACTTTTACCGCAGACACTGTCATCGGCCGCGACGGCTTCCTGCTCGGTGCAGAGGCGTCGTACAACGTCACCGAGGGCAAGGTGACGCGTTACGCTGCGGCAGTCGGCTTCAGCGCGCCGGAGTACGCGGTTACGCTCCAGGGACTGAACAACCTGAACCTGATCTCCGCGAGCTACTACCACCGCGTTTCCCCTGACGTCGAGGCCGGCGCAAAGGCGGTCTACGACTACAAGAGCACCACGCAAAACGTGAACCTCGAGGTCGGCGCTAAGGCGTAAGTCCCCTCTTCCGCGTGCGCGACGCGAAGTGCTCACTTACTCGCCAGCTACCTCGACAACGCGGCGTTCGTCAAGGCGAAGATCAACAACGCCGGTATCCTTGGCCTCGGTATGTGTTCCTGCCCTACATATATGCGCGTGATTTTGACGCCAGATGGCGTGTAGGCTACACCCAGGCGCTCCGCCCCGGTGTCAAGGCCAGCTTCGGCCTCGCGCTCGACACACAACGCCTCAACGAGGTCACCCCCACCGGCCCCGCTCACAAGATCGGCGCTCACTTCGTCTTCGAGGGTTAATTTTTGTTAACTTTTTCGTCGTTGGATCTGTGTGCGCAGTGGGCTCAAAATATAATACATTGTCTAGTAGAACATACTGCCCTTGTGTGTGCGTGTTTCTTGTCGATTTACGTCTGCATCAGCGTAAGTCTTGGGCTTTCCCTTGACTAGCTGCCTGACTAATTAGGGTTTAGGTGGTTTAAGACACTGGCAACTTGGAAGACTTTATGACTGTGTCTACCGCCCCGAGCCCGTGGGGTGCGGCTAAATCTATTGATACATTGCAGATCTCCAAGCAAGGTGGGTACGATCTGTGGCCTGGTAATTCGAGAATATAGCAAAACATATTAGAACCTCAGAATGTTTGGCCGTTGGCGAGTTCCTAGGTGCGTTATGCGCTTACCTTAGTTTGACCTGTTGATCTCGTTGACACATGCTTGGTAGAAGGAGGGTAAATTCTCATCGACTGGGCGGTCATACTTAATATGAACCAATGTCACGAAGTAAGTGCTATCAAAGACGGTGCAAATTCTGAGCTGGGGGAACTGAAAGTTGTCCGTGGCGTGCTCCCCGCATACGAACCAGTGCGATATAGTCCTCCCGGGGCAAGCCGGGTTATGCAAGTTGAGCCGCGTTTTTACGTAGGGATACTGAAATACCTTGTTCGCGTCAGGTTATACACGTCCGCTCACATGTGATGCCTGTGGGAAGACACTCTGCAGACAGTGAGCAGCTCGTCGGTCTAATCAGTTCAACCTGATAGTGCGTATACTACTTATGACGACGGGTTTGCTCTCTTTCAGATTACGTCGCCTGCGTTGGGCTATCTGCGTTCCACATCTCCCGCCTTGCCCTCGCAGCTGATGTGGCAGCGAACAAATGTAGTATCATGAACACAGCCGAGGTCACAGGTAAAGATACGATGAACTTCTCCCCTACGCCGAAGACTGATGGTGAGTTCCTTGAATGACAGCAGGAAGAAATGTGTCCGATCATGAAGCCAGTCTCTCCTTCATCGTCGTTCATGTGATACAGACGGGGACATGGCACTCTCATGTAGGTGAAGGTTCGATGTACGAGGTAAGAAACCGGTTCAGAATACAAGCTCCCCAATGCATGGACCCAAGTACGGCAGTGAGGCACTACATATATAAAGAAGCCTTCGTTCCCAGTAATATCAGGCTCACAGGCTACGACGCTCTGCAAGCCCCCAACGTCGCGAATTTTGATACGCAGTAAGCATCTCGCGCATGATTGTGTTGTCTCGGTCACTCATCCCATCTTTCTACTGACATCGTAGAACCCAAGCTCCGTATTATCAGTCTCCATCTTTTCCGCTTTTTGCTGCTGGTCTAGTCGAATCTTTGTGGGTATCATGTCATGGACTCTCGAGAAATACTCATTCACGCGGTTCAACTAATAGGTTCAGTCCCGTCGACCATCTCTGCTACTTCTTCGCTGTTACTACAGAATTATGTCGAATATTCCGTACGTTTATTCACTAATGACATACCGCCGTCCGAGTCTAACTTCATCACCAGAGCTGATCCGGCGATCTTGTCCTTCGTGGACGACCCCCAGAAGTTCTTAACGCCGACAGCTACCGTTGCCACTGCTGTCAGTACCTACCAAATGTTCTCCTTCGGGATCAACGCCAGGCCCGGCGGTGTGCCTCGTGAAGGTTACTTCCAGTTCGTCGTGAACCCGACAGGCAAACAAGGCGTCATCAGCTATGATATCAAGTGGGCCGGTGCGACCCCTTCCGCGAACACCGTCTGGGCTTATAACCTGGACTACTATGCGGGCGCGCAGACCAACTCCAAGCCTGCTTTTTTGGACATCCCTAAGACTGTTGCGGAAAAGACCCTCTTGTTCACGGGGGCGCTCACCGGATGTTCGGTCATTGTCACTTCTCTCGACGCAAACACATATCGAGTCTTCCACGACTCGCGACTCGAAAGCTCCCTGTTTTACGATAACGTGGTCATGGCCGTGGACTGGAGTGACTACAGTGTCTTTAGCCGCGAAGGCTTGGCACTCGCCTTCATGCAGTTTCGCGACGGGCAGTGGCGCCTCATAACCCAGCTTCAGACCAACTCACCCACCGGCGCTATCCTGCCTCGTAGTAGCGTTCTGCGGACAGCATTGCAAGATACCTACTTCCCTCCCTCAGTCGACTCGCCTGGCTCCTACGATCACGCGGCTCGTCGTGCTGCCTTTGATTCGTCGCGGACGGAGAGTGGAAAGCGGCTCATACGTGTCGCCACCGAGGCTTTCTCCCTCTCCACTGTCCCCAATCAGCCAGATGGTGCCTTTGTACCCTTCGGCGAGACTATTTCCCTTAATAATCCTGCCGTCAACCATAACACCGCCATACGTAATGCAGTTGAGCACGAAATCATAGTCATGGATGACGAACGGCTTGCAGTTATGGACAAGGTGCCTGCTCTCTGGCAGGTCCTCAACACCCAGCATAGGCCTATCCACGATCTAGTCGAGCCCGTGGCGTTGGATTCGTCGAAGCTGGACTATACTTACCTCTGGCTGAAGCAGAAGGAGGCTAGAGGAATCGATGCGATCGTCGTGCTCGATGGTCGTCTCAGGGCGCCATTGGGGGATACCGCAGGAGAGCGGATGACGAGTCAAGAGCTTGAGATGCTTTCTGGAAACGCAGACTTCGCGTCTGGGTACGACACATACAAGACCGTCGCGATCCCTGGATTCACTTCTGACATGGACGCGAAGGCCATGACACTCCTCTTCGACTCAGCTCAGCTCACCGACGCCGAGAAGGGCGCACTAGTTCATTACATTAGCGACGCCAACGCGCAGGAGTACCGCGCGTCGGTATGGGACAAGACCAATGACGTGCTAGGCGTGTTTCAGGACTCAGCTACCTCGACGAAACCTATGCCTCAGGATCTCCTCCTTCACGCTATTCCAGACGAGTATGGTGGCAGATGCTACCCTCTTGTCCGCGCGATGGCCGTTGCACTCTCGCAGTCGATGTTCTCCGTCGACCAGCTGATGGTGAAACTCACTGCCTTGACCACCGACGCCGATCTGTGGAACGCCACTCTTTTCATGCGATGTTTGAAGGACCTCCATTCTAGTTATCCAGCGGCAGAGTCATCCAAGCACATCGGGAAGATGGAGCTTCGAGATGCGATTTCTCTGCTTGACGTTTCGAAGCCGGGGGCGAAGGTCGTCTATGCGCTCAACACAGAGACCCACGCAATGCTTCTCGCCGCCAATGACAATGGCCCTACCCTCCCAGCTTCCTTCCACTTCTACGATCCCAACTTTCTTCTTGCGACGTTCGACTCGAGCGAGGTATTAGCGAGCACCGTGTCTAAACATTTACTCACCTATGGCTCCGTCTACGGAGCAGAAGGCGCGGAGGGTGGTGCATCTCAGCTTTTCACTGTCGTAGAGCTCGATCCCAATCAGCTCGCTCAAATATCATTCGACTCCGGTCTACAGGTCGGAGATTTCTGCGCACCCGAATCGCTCAACGAGTCCATCACTATCAAGAGCGCCCCCGAGTTCAATCTTCCCTCTCCCGATCGTTTTACCACGCAAGGTACTCTTGCAGCCACCTCTGCCTTGCTAGATGGTTTTGGGCTAGCTGAGGGTTGGCGACGGGCTACTGAAGACTTAGAGACCAGCTTGGGGCTTCAAGGCAACTGGATGCCCGTGCTCGAGTCTTTGGAGGACCTGGGCGGAGGACACTACCAAATCCAATTCGTGAACTTGGACGATCCGAACGAGAAGCGTATTGTCTCCACCGACGACGAGCGGATCCAACAGTTCAAGCAGTACATCTCGGACCAGTTGGACGCTCTGAGAAAGGTGTACGACCTACAAGGAGGTACCTTCGTCGAGAAGGAAAATGTCCCTGAGGGGGAAGGGATCGACGGGTTGAACGCGATGTTCGTCGTCAAGACAGTGATCGACATGTACAGCGGACACGCGGGGGGTGCCAACAGCAACTCCAACCTTGCGATGGCTCTCAAGGTGCAGAGCTACTTCAACCTCGCGCAGATGGGGCGCACTACGCTGGGCGATGTTTCCCACGTCGTACAACTCGCACAGTCGATCATCAAGAACGAGCAAGTCGCCTTCGCAGAGCTGTCTACTATCGGGAAGGCATTTGGTCGCGCCTCAGATGGGCTCGGCACCTTACTCAGCGCTGCCAGCGTGGTGTTCGACGCATACGAGCTGAGCAATGCCCAGGACGACGTCCAGCGAGCAGTTTTTGGAACGCAGCTTGGCTTTGATTCAGCGAGTCTGCTGATTGGAGTGGCAAGCCTCGGTGCTGGTCTCATCGGTGCTTCGACTGCCGCTGCACTTCTGGGTGGCGCAGGGGCGGTCGTCGCAGGTCTCGCGGTGGGGTTCATGGGGTTGGCCGATGCATTTGGCCAGGTCGCTGAAGACGCAAAGACTGTCGGCAAGTACTTTGGAGACGCAGAGAAAGCGTATCTCGCCGGAGGCTACAAATACGACTCAGCCAACGAAGCCCTCATACCGCTGGCATATGCGGTCATTAGCAGTGTCAACTTGGCCACTGGAACAGTCTCCTTCGATAGCCAGTACATCTACCGCACACACAGCGGATCGACTGGCTCCGGTGCCATCAACTACTTTTTCTGGGCCGGCGACTATCCCACTGTGGTCTACGACAAGTCTCAAGCGATCAACGTTCGGGCTGGTATCGGTGCTCCAGCCACTGGAACCCTACCCAGGGGGTACAACAACTCCACCATCTTCGTCCTCCCCGCCACTCCCAAATCCTACATATCGTATGGCTGGCAAATGCTTCCCGGAGCCACGACGCGCGGCGACTACGGCTTCGACGTGATACGCCGACTGGAGGAAGACAAGCGGTTCGACTACGATTTCTACATTTTCCCGGCAGAGCGCACCATAAACACACTCTCGCATGAATACGTCGGCACTTCCGTCACCATTCAGCTCAGTCGTAACGCCATCCGAGTTCAAGTTCCGGAGTTCCCTAGCGTGATGCAGGGCAAGATGAATTACACGCTGCAAGGCGCAGGTGCTGCGTACACTGTCGGCCTCGAGACTGGCGCAAGTATCACTCTCGGGTCGACGAACGCATCCACTTCTTGGATCCTCGACTGCACGCATCTCTCGTTCACAACCGCCAGCGTCGATAGCAATGGAGTCACTGTAGGAGGAGTACGTGTCAACATCGCTGACCACAATTTCGCGTCCATGATCATCGCTACGCCTACGAACGACATGCTGAAGGTCAACTTCACCAACCCTCACACTTCTATTGTCTCCGAGGATGCTTCCAACTTCTCTGGGAGTGCTGCTCTCCAGGCTCAGCTTGATAAACTCAACGACAGTCAGCTACTGGATAGTGCATTCGTCCTGTTGAAGAAATACACTACTCCTTCGGGTGAAGCTGTGGGGGACGCGTACTACGAGGCGTCTCGAAGACGCTTCTTGTATTCGACAGGTCTTCCACAGACACTGCAGCAGGGAAATGGCATCGTTGTCGCCACAGACGACGACGAGGTCTATTTCTATAACCTGGGGGCACAAGCGATATGGCGGGTGAACCCTATCGACGGTAGTTGTACTGCGAAGTACCGAGCATACTATCCTTCTGCTATGAGGACCTTGGTTCAGGTCTGGCTGGAAGGTGCGCATGTTCTGCTCTTGCTCTAGGAAGGAGGAGCGCTTTTCGCTGACAAAACTACGGATAGATGACAACGTCTTCGCCACTTACCGCCACGTGCTTGGGTTCACAGGGTTGTATCATAGCGATCTCACGTATATCCTTGGGAAGGACAGTATGATCCTCGTGAGCATCATTGGCGACCCCCCTCTGCTCAGACAACTATCATTCCTCGATCACGTCGACTACCCACTCGACCAAATGATCGCCGATTACGCTCTACAGGAAACATCAGCGGATGTGTCCGCTCCTACATCGGGTCCCACTGGGGGCTCTGATGTTCAGGCGAGCATAGATGCTAAGCTCACGGCTGTGTTGGGCAAGGAGGATGACGGGACCGCGCGTTGCTTTTGGATCCGTACAGGTGATGGCACCGTAATCACGCCGAACTTCACTCCTACACCCGACATCGCATACGCTGGTTCGACACCCCCCACGAGTAGCGGCCCAGAGGAATTCTACTTCTACTCCATAAAACATCAGACAATCACATTCCAGGCGGGTAGCGGAACCAAGGCGGGTCCGCCACAGACGGTCAACTTCCCCAGCGATTTTGGGAACCTTGCGAACCTGCTGAGCTTGGAGGGGCGCATGTTTGCTATTTCAGACTCTGGTGTCGTCCTCCGCCTAACGCAGGGCGGGGTGTTCTTCCTGGAAGCCGTGAACCAAACTTGGATCGCGAACTTGAAGAACAGCGCCGACCACCTGCCTTGGTGGACGAAGTTGCAGGCCTTGGCAGACAGCCACAGCGCTACTATCGTCGCTGTGTTGGGCTTGACAGCCACTAGCTCTACATCGGCTCCCGCCGACTCTGCATCCGCACCCGCTGTTCCTGTCTGGTACATTGACGGGAAGTTTGTCATAGTTGTTTCTCCTTCTCTCGACAACAAGCGGCTGGACGTTCTGGGTCTCTCCAAGGGACCTGTTGGAGATGTGGCTTGGATCGCATACAAGGATGGAGACGGTTCCGGACATCTGTACGCTCAGCCCTTGGCGACCGGGGCTGTCACCGACCTGTTTTCCCCAACCGATCCTACAGTCAACTTGGCGACGATCTCCCCCGCGCAGATTCTCACGTCCATGCAGAGTGTACCCTTCAAGGACGTGAAAATGACGGAGGACGGCCTACAGTACACTGCCTTGGACGGCCGCATCTTCATCATCACCGACACGCAAACAGTGACCCTGCTCGGCGTTGACAAGACATGGCAGGCAGCAAACGCAGCGAATCTCGAGGCCACTCTAGTGACTCTGGCTACGCAGACAGAGTGGAACCATGGCGAGGTCTTCATCTTACAGGGTGACCCCTCGGATCCGCCCGCTTGGTATCACATCGTGCTGGGCAAGGCCGTCCGGCCAACGAACATCCCCGTAACTTGGGCAGACCAGCCAGTGTGGCTTGGCGTGAGCATCGAGGCCATCATGGGCTGGTTCTTCGTTCCTGTGAAGAACACAGCAAGCGTCGGTGTCACGTATACTGTTCGAGTCGATGTGCCAGGCGGCTCGAGCGCGCCCGTGGACGGTCTCTCCTTCACAAAGCGCTTGGATGATATCCTCATCCTCGTTCCGTCCCCCGGAAACAGCTTCAGCTACCTGCCTGGCATCTGGGGCGTGCGCACTGCTGTGATCCTTCAGTGCGCCGGAGCGCTCATGGGCTACCGCGTACCTGAGGCGAGCTGGGACTACTACGAATCCATCGTGGTACAAGACCATAATGCCAGTGTTCGGACTCAGCCCGACAGCGTCTACCTCGATGTGACAAACCCGGGCGTTTTGTTGGCAAAGAAAATCGGAGAGGATCTCGTTGTCGCAGACACCACGAACGGTCACTCCTTGACGCTCCGCAAGGCGTTCGGAGCGGACCCCGCCTACGCGAACGTCGCGGTCAACACCAGGTTGGGAGTAGACGTGACGGTTCAAACAATGATGCATGCTCAGCAGTGGCTCCAGAAAGTCACAGGCTCGAGCACGCCAGCGGATGTCACCCTGCAAACAATCGCGTACGCCGTTACACAGCCATCTTCCTGAGTTAACATGTGGTAGGTCACGTGTACACCTGTCTGCACGATTTCTGACAAGTTTGTTAAGATACGATGCGGAGTATATTGTTCACCCACCTGTCTTCCGATACTCGCCTGCTCCATGATTCGATTGTACTGTGCCCTCAATGTATATTAGTTTCCTCTCTTCCTGACAACGTGAGCACGTTTCAAATGAACATTGAGTGAACCTCATAGTCGTGTGTCACGGTTTCGAGCAACGGCTAAGATACTAGTAAAGCAGTAAGTCACGTCGTGATAAAATGAATGAAGATTATAGAGCGTGATAGCTATACATCTCATAAGCCGACGCCATATGACCAAGCGGGTGGAAACATGACGAAGGTAAAATAACCTAGTCGCTTCGCAGGGTACGCTTTCAATCGTGAGACTGAGCTTTGCGGGCCACCTCTTCTTGCTGTTTCTTCGCCAATTGTTTAGGCATGGATTCGACGACGAACTGGACACGGCGTCGCTCGTCCTCCATGGCTTTCCGGCAAATTGTCCTACACGGAAAGGGTCAGACACTGCATGCCGTAGTGAGAGTATGCACGCACCAGGTGCCCATTGATATAAGCATGAATGTCCCGACAGCCCAATTCGACGCGACGAACGCGCCTGGAAGCGTCCTAGGGTCAGCGCGATTCCACACCAGACGGAGCGTACTCACTGCTGCTCATCCCACGAATGACACCGACTCCCGCACCACTTGCGATGCCGCTGAGGAGGCTGCTCCTCGCGCATTGAATCTCGTTGATCTTCTGGAGGTCATCCCAGAGTGATAATCTCTTTCTTGAACCAGCAGTGGTCAAACCCCCGGGCACCGGTCGAACGCAAGGACTGCCCATACCTTAACAGCAGCCTTCACATCGCCCCAGTAGCTCCCTGTCGTTTCTCTTTGGTAAATGGGCGGGCTCGGGGTCTGTGTCTTGTCTGCAGGTGTGGACGGAGTCTCCATGGTGGTGGGCGGAAAGTACCAGCGTGACGAGGAGTGTTCCGAAGGAGCGTGATGAGGGTGACCATCACCTTCGTGGCGCGGTGACTGCCGCTTACAGTGACCGCTCGGCTTATTTCTGTACAAATGCTGTCTTTCGGGGAACGGCGGAGCCCGATGTTGATGCGCCTTCCCGCCCTTCCCTGAAAGGGAACATTTGTACGGAACAAATAACTCGTGAAATCCCGGCGACTGCAGATTCCCATTCAAACGACTGTAGCTTTACCTCATCAATGCATCACGATCATCACTTGTCACACTGTCTATGTCTCTCGCCAAATAGAACTGCGAACTTCGACGCCAAAAGAATGTATAAGAAGAGACAGGGGTGGGAATTATGCACTAGTAAGTAAATCTACTGTTAAAACCTGAAAAATCGTCTACATCCGTAAAACCCGTGTAAAAATCACAACAACAGCCTGAGACTAAGTATATCACAAACAACAGTGACATGAAGTCATGCGGGTCGTAAAATCGTAAGTGAGTTCAGACGGACAACTCGGCGGTGGACTTGTCTGAGCTATCCGGTGCGTTTTTGCGTCTGTTGGAGCCGCATGAGTACGGCGACGCAAAGTACATCTCGTAGCTGTCTTACCGTCTGTTTAGGATGCTTTCGGAACCTCGGAAGAAGAACGCATCATATGCAAACGTTCCAACTGAGGGGGGGGGTATTGAACAACCGACAAAACAAGGTCGAATTCAATTGTAACGTACCCAGCGCGCCGAGGATAGGCGCCATAATGGGGCACCACAGCCAGTATTGACTGGAAATTTCGCTCAGCCTGGTGTGCATGGTGTATACCCAGTGACGTACCTCCTGAAATTGAAAACCTCCTTGCCGTATCCAACCATAGCGGTCAAAACCCTAGGCCCAAAGTCTCGAGCGGGGTTGAGGGCGAAGCCTGCAACAGATTTGTCAGTACTTCTCTGTACAAGTCGAAGAGAGCTGCATCATACCGGTTTGCATTCCAAGAGCCGCTGAGATACCCAATAGAGTCACGAAAAGGACCAGTGGGACAAGGCCTGCCGGCGGCGGTGAGTTCCGCTTGTCTGTTACGGCGCATATGACTAGGAGAAGGATCGTGGTGCCCAGGAACTATCACACATAAGTTAAAAGTCTGATGGTCAGCATACGAGGACGCACTTCTTCGAAGAAGGCAGACGCTGCAGTCATGTAATCAGCCTAAGTACCCATAGTCAGCATTTCCGTCTTCTGAGGGCTCAACGATGGAGATCTCACAGCGTATGTCCCGAAGAGTCCAGCAGTACCAGGGACGGTCCTGATATTCCGTCCTCCCTCGACGGCGTCGATAGCATGGATGTAGTTTGCGTAGACGATTCCAGCTCCACAGATGCCGCCCAGGATCTGCGCCAGGATGTATGCAGGGACCTTACGCCAGGGAAAGTCGCGAAGGGTCGCAAACGCGAGCGTAACGGCGGGGTTGATATGACCACCCGAGATGCCACCCGAGACCCATGCGCCGAGCGCGATACCTGCAGCCCAACCGAAGCAAACGGACAGGTAGTCCTATGGTGGGTGTCAGCAATCCGAGTGACGGTACGCGACGACTTAGAGGTACTCACGCCCTTGGGACTAGCGGACACCGAGAGGTTGTTCGAAAGTGTTACTTGGCAATTGACGCCAGCTCCGAAGATGACCAAGATCATGACGCCGAAGAACTCTGCCACTGGTTCGCAGATAATATCTCTGCAAAGGCAAGTTAACATACTGACAGGAGAAGAGTCTGCTAGCACGTACCGGATGACTGACCATCGACGTGTAAGGGTGGAAGCCTCTTCCTCCTCCAGGTGACAGACCTCCACGACTACAGTAGACTCGTGGACCTTGGTCTCCGTACGCTCCAAGTCCTCGACCTGGAGCGTACGAGTGTGAGGATCCTGAACGTGAGCCATGGGAGAGACTGAGCGAGGAGGGACTGGGAGGAAGAGCACCGAATCGATGGGGTGCACGGCCCAGCCCAGCGGGCTTATATACCGAAAGTTCCTGCTGACGACTGATGTACACGGGAAACGAATGTACTTACTTCGGGCAGAATTCGCTGGGCCTCCGTACGCGGCCATTGAGAAGGGACGACAGATCAACGTTGCCAAACGCTTGCTACGGGCGCTTGAGTCACTGGGATTGGCGTGTCGCATCTCGGAGACAGTTCCAAGGCGGGTGAACTGAGTGGAAGGCGGGCGCCACCATACCGTGCACTGTCATGTCGTGACAAGTACGTCAACGACCACGAGGGACCGACCGCTCTCCGTTGTCGGGTGCCTATTCTGCTGGCCGCTTACACTCCATCGTGCCGTAAACGAGCCGCATGTGCGATCACGCGAGGGCGTTGACGACGAATCGAAGTCGCGGTGTTCGAGTCGAGACCTGGTTTTCACCCGGCGTTGAACCGCACTTGGACCTACACGTCGAGGAGTTCCCGTTGAAATAAATTCTAGGCCCTACACTCTTTGCGAGCGACGCAGACTCGAGAAAATCTACTCACGCGCGGCGCGCGATCCCTGAGGCATACTACATTCATGAGGGGATTGCAAGGGCCTAGACGAAGAAAGGGCATATACCTGTCAACGCGGGGTTGAAGGAGTTCGAATCGTTGTCGGAAAAGTAAATCACCGTGGACTAGAATAGCTGAACCACTTTCTGTACCTGAACCAACAGCTGCAGGAGACGTATCAGGTTCACACTGAATGGCATACGTGGTGCACCCCTTGTGCATCTTACGGCGCCGCGGACGGGTCTTGCAGGTGCCCGACGCCATACGTTAGACGATTCTTGACACCAAACGCAGTCCAGTGTATATGGAGGCCAGGTGACTTGAGCGGTCGTTGGTCGAAAGACATAGTGCATACAGCGAAACAAACCCCCGTGAGAGGTAGCATACGCCGTCCCTAGATACAGGCGGGTCAAAGTCGCCTGACCACTGCGAACAGAAATACCACCAACCACGGAGCGCTCTCCACGAAATGCGGCGTTCGGGGCGTCATTCGTAGCTATCTGAGATGATCTCTGGATGATCTAAGATGAGTCGCGAACTATATTGTTGCAGCTGAATCTTGCATGCGAGCCTCAACACCGGAGCCGCTCGTACGCACGAGTCTTGCCACCGACCATGTGCTACTGCTCTTGTTCGCTTCTACCGCCGGTATCAAGAATGGGCGCAGTGAAAGGGTGGAAAATGTTTTACATGCGGGAATTACGGCTAGAACATGAGATCAACTTGATTACAGGGCCCAAAGACGTACACAAGAACCTTCGTAAGGAAGCGTAGCGAGCCACAGCATTAATATTCGTGATAATTTACACCTCTTCCGTCCCTGCGATGGGTTTTTGCCTCTCAGCAGACACGGCTCGCTGATGAGCTCGCCGGGCGTTTGCGTTTCTGCCAGGGGGTATTAAGTATCGGGTGGAAGGTCGGCACGTCGGGTACTTACGGTCTATTGATGATGCTCTCGGAGCCAACGAAGAAGAATGTATCATATATGAACACACCCACTGTAGCGCAAGCGTGAGCCTTGTGCGTGAGAGGGATGTTTCCTTGGCGTGACTTACCGAGGGCGCCGACGATGGGGCCGATAATGGGGCACCAAATCCAGTAGTGGCTGCGTGAAGTGTAAGTATGACTACGGCCCTCAAGCTAGAATTCAAGCGCACTTTCTGTATGTGTACACTGAGACGCGAGTGAGCAACGAGTCTAAACCTGTGGACAAAGAGCTCTGACCTGCGCTGCCGTATCCGACCATAGAGGTGAGTAACCTCGGACCGAGATCACGAGCTGGGTTGATCGCATAACCTAAACAGGACGATGGTCGTCAATCCAAAAATCGAAATCATTTTTGCTACCCTTACCTGTCTGGAAGCCCAGGGACGCGCCGATGCCGAGGATAGTGAGGAAGAGAACGAGGGGTACGAGGCCTGCTGGTGGAGGTCCATTGCGTTTATCGGTGATGGCACATACTACCAGCAAAAGAATGGCCGTTCCGAGGAACTAGATCGCAAAACTCCTAAGCATTTGCAACATCGTCCGATGAATACAGAACACACCTCGTCGAAGAAGCAGGAAACCGAAGTCATGTAGTCGGCCTGGCAGAGAATAAGCAATTAAAGACTAGAGCTTCATACGGAGGAACGCACGGCGTAGGTGGAAAACAGGCCAGCGGTACCGGGTGTCGTGCGTATGTGCCTACCGCCCTCAAACAGGTCAATGGCGTGGATATAGTTTGCGTAGATGATGCCGGCGCCGCAAACACCTCCCATGAGCTGTGCGAAGATATACACGGGGACTTTGCGCCATGGGAAGTCACGGAATGCCGCGAAAGCGATGGTGACCGCAGGGTTGAGATGTCCGCCCGATATACCGCCAGAGAGCCATACACCAAGGGCCGTGCCTGGTTAGCAAAAGGTGGGCGATGAGCGACTTGCCAACGTTAAAGTTCACGGTCACTTACCTATGGCCCAGCCAAAATTGATAGACAAGTAGTCCTACCAATACCAGCGGCAAACGTCACCACAAACTCAAAGCTTGAGATGAATGTTAGAACTCACACCCTTAGAGCTGGAGGCGACAGCCGAATTGCCGGAAAGCACCACTTGACAGTCCACGCCGGTTCCGAAGATGATGATAATCATGACGCCAAAGAACTCAGCTGCTGGTTCTCGGATGTATTCGCTATGATAAATTGTGTGTATGAGAGGGGAAAGGTGCTTTCCAGTAGAGTGGGACGTACCGTATCTTCGACCAGCGGTTCGGGTATCTTGTATAGCGTTCTGCGGCTGCGAAAATGTCTTCATCGGGCTGGTACGTTTCAACATGGCTTGGGGCATACTCCTTAGAGTGTGGCCGTTTTGTGGTGATGTACTCTGAGATAGAGGCACCTGAGGAGGACATGGTACAGATCGTGAACGAAGGAAAGCCGGGGGCCGGTGAGGGAAAGTTATAGGTTAAATAGAAGGCGGCGTTCGCACACTGCTGTGCCTAGGCAGGGGAAAAAGGGAAGGATCACACCTGGACGATTAGAAGTTCCGCAATCGTGGGCGTCTGCCGCTGGCCGACACACCTCGGGAAGGCACTCCCTGGAACCCTCTGGCCCGGTTGCGATAGCCTGGGGCATGTGGGGCCCCGAGGACTGTGCCGTGCTCGCCATGGAACATGGTTCAAGCTGTTCGCCGACGCCTTGGATTGCCTCTTCCTCGGATGACGGCCGACTCACGCCGAGCTCACCTGTTAGAGCGAAGCCGCTCAGTGAGCGCTTCCTCAGCGCCGCAAATAATTATGTGCCGCGCTCACCTCGCAATCCGAGACAGCGGAGAGTACGCGATCTTCCAGCTGGCACGAGATATGACCGGCTACAGCAGAGGTTGCCTACCTACAAGCTCCTGCATCACATGGCTGATACAATGGACATAAGCATGGCATCATACCTGGTTCGGGATAGGTGCGAGAGCTCCGCAGGGATTTATCTACCCATGCGAAGCTTGATATTCATCGAGGGCTGTCACAGGGTATGCGTACCATGACCTTGGAGAAGGTGTTGGCGCGAAAGTCGGCCCTGAAGAGCATTCGGACACCGCATGCTCCATACTACACGAAAACGCTTCGGTTGGAGACATTTGATTGTCCATGCACTATTGTATATACTGTGCACTCTGATAAGCGGTCAGGCAGTGATCAACTCCACGTAACACGCACTCTACCATGGTCGTGATTTGGTCGTGATCAAGCACCACACGAGCTTGTCTTCTAGACCCTTCGTGCTTGTCCAGCGACATGACGCTGCTCTCGGCCAGTCCAAGCCCGAGCTCATCGTATAGGGAGAGCACCAGTAGAGCACCATCGTCCGACGACGACGACGGCGAGACCATGGTCCATGGTAATAGGCCAATGACACGCGGATCGCACAGGAATCGCGACCGGAATGACCCTAACCTTACCCTAGTACGCGACGTAACGCTGGCGCTTAGCTGCTACTCACCTTGACCAGACACCTCCACCTCTCCATCTACACCCTCCAACTCACTATGTCTATGCTCGACAAGTTCCGCAAGGGAGCCCAAAAGGCAGGAGTGCAAGCCAGTGCCTTCCTGAAGGATGGGTCGAGTAAGATCGCGAGCGAATCGCACAACTTTGCCCAGGGCTTCACGCTACCTGGGGAGGCAGATAAAGCAGCAAAGATCCTGGCTAGTTTCCTAGGTGTGTCTTGACACGAGCAAGATTGACCTATCTCTCATGTTTGCGTACTCCCAGCCAATCCTGATCACCCGGAGTCTGCTCTCAATGCCATACCTAAAGCTGTACTACAAAGAGCACGCGGTACGCCTGCAGGTCTTGCAATGACGCGAAGCATGCTTGCTAAACAAGCTCTGACCAGGCCTCGCAATTTTCTCTGTAATCAAAGCTGGCTTTATGTTCTCCGGGAAAGCAGGATCTGGCATTGTCATCGCGCGACTCCCAGACGGCTCCTGGTCCGCGCCCTCTTGTATCGCGACGGGCGGCGTCGGCTGGGGGCTGCAGATTGGTGCCGACATTACCGATTTCGTCATCGTCCTGAACGGCGAGGACGCCGTCCGCGCGTTCTCGATGGGAGGCAATGTCACCATCGGCGGCAACATCAGCGCAGCGGCGGGCCCCATCGGCACAGGTGGCAGTGTGGCAGCCTCGCTGGCGCACCCGGCCCCCATGTTCTCGTATTCCAAGTCCAAGGGCGAGTGACAATTCGTGTGCTATGTTTGGCGGTGGCTGAGCGTATATTTAGGGCTCTTCGCCGGGTTGTCCCTCGAAGGTACCGTGCTCATCGAGCGCAAGGACGCGAACCGCGATTTCTACGGTTCCCCCGTCCCCGCTCGTGATATCCTTGGCGGACGCGTCCCTCCGCCAGAAGTTGCGTCAAGGTTATACGAAGTCATCGAAGCTGCGGAGGGCATTGATGAATCCGGATTGCCGGAGAATGCGTACGTCCCTACCGCCACCGGCGATCACGTAGATCTGGGAAGGGACGGCATGGTCTTCGACGCCGAAGGCCACCACTAAGCTGTTATACTACTTTTTCCTTCACCACGGTTCGTTATGTCTAGAAAGCTCCTCTCTAATTCTGCGTAATGATGCTTATGCCCATTTACGACTTACTACGTACGTGTATTTGTAACTAGTACTCAATTCCGGATTGGTGGTTTCCTATGCAATGCATCGGATTTGTTGTAGTACATCTTCGCTGCGAAGACCCGCGTCATCGTCAGTATTTGGCCCGTTGACAGGATCAGTCAGTAAAGTATGGCGCGCCCGATCTGGCTTCGGACGGCTTCGTGGCTGACGAGCGCCTACATACGTTCAGCTTGGCACGGCGTTCGGGTCGAACCTAAGAACAACGCCGGTGCAAGCCAGCGATCAGAGCTAGAGGCTTGTGTAGTCTGACACATCACAGCAAGAATGTTGCAAGCACTACGCATTGGGTCAGTCCTATATCATGAATATTTAGTATCAAACGCCGACTTCCGAGTAATTGTCTTGATTTTGCGCTTTGTGGGCGTACTCAGGCCTCGGGCTCGAGAAAGTTTATTTTAGCCTCCTCCTGCCGCCGGCCGGTGCTACACGTGTTATTCTGAGGAGTCGCAACGTGCATATCGACGGTGCCGCGCGTAAACAAGGCCACGTACTTTGCGAGCCGCTCAGCCAAGAGTCCGAGACGACGGCCGGACATGCGGAGCAAGGTGTTCGGCGTCCGGAGCATCATCACCGCTCAGTACCGATTGCACACCACGCGACGGAGCTCGCACATTGGATCACCCCTCTGGGATAACTCTTTTAACGCACCCGTTCCTGGATAATCTGGTCTTTGGAGAAATTTGGAGCATCCGCGGGGTATGCTACGCGCGGGCGTCGCCCCTCACCGCTTACTTGTTCCCCGCGGGCCTCCATATAGGCGGATGCTTCGGCCACAGCGCTGGTCCTCACAGACTCGGATCAACAAATTTCCTCGATCGCTGCTTGGATCTGTGGCACGCGGGTACATAATCTTGCGATGGGTTCAAGGGACATTCTTTGCCGGAATAAACACATGTCTGCCGATCGTACAGCACGACGACGACGAAGATATCCTCCTCAGGCACTCCTCCTGCGCGCACTCGACGGTGGCGTGCTTCGGCCTGCAGCTAGCGCACGAAACTAGGGGCAGACATTTTCTCCGTCCCCTGAGCGCGTCGAATGGGACAGGAGTCTGCTGCGGTGCCGCTGCGCCGGGTCACAGCACAGGGGGAGCGGGAAAAATTGAGAATGAAACGAGCGGAAGCATTTGAAGGAAGGCACGAGGTATCCCTTATTCCATCAGGCGGACAAGATGGGAGTAGTGACAAGCACACGGTCCAATCGTTGTCATGGCTCTCTGCAGCGAAGCAAACTGTATTCGCGAATCGCGAAAGATGGGACAAGTAGGAAAGAGGAGCTGGTGCGTGCTTTATGGTTATATAACTGTCTGCGGCGATATTGAGAAATGACCAGAAGTATGCGGGCAGCGGAAGGCCTATATGTATCCGCAGTGGCACAATACAGCCATGATAGCAGCGTCGAGAGCTACCGGGTTATTGTGACCACTGCGCCCTACACATGTGAGCAATTGGCCCCTGTCCAGCAGTCCCGCGCTAGATTTCGATCTTAGCACCTGTGACTTCCGAAGTTCTATCCATATTTGGCAGGTGCTGTGGTTGAAGCGCGAGGTGACGTATGCCATACCAGCCTTCATTGTCGGGTTCAAGTCGGTCTTTGGCGTGCGGTATACGATCCACGCCTTTGTTTGCTTTAGAAGTCTTGCTATTTGTCAAATACAGTGAGCCTCTTTACCATATCTAAGAAGTTTCCTACTGATTGCGTGGAAGGCGGTTTCGTGGCAAAGTCCGGGTCCTGGTCAAACGAGACCTGCGGATATACTCGCAGCGTGTATATGCTTCGAGTAACTGCGTTTTGCTTCCACAATCGGGCGACCGCTGCCATCTGTCACACTTCGTCAAATTCGCAGTCACTTTTCAAGTCGCCTGTCCGTTGCCCTCGGACTCCAACTCTCCGCTTCCGCCACAATCCCTATTCTCTCATGGCGTGCCGAAGGCCTTCTCCAGTTCTTGCACGGCAGCTGACCATATCACGTTGCTCGGGAGGCCGTGAATCGGCGTGAAGCCCCCCCCCCCCCAGCCAAGGAGGGAGCTGCCCCAACCAGTTTACACACTGATGTGAGCTACAAACCTTTCCTCGTTGACTGAAACAAAGAAACCATAGGGGCACGTCGACTTGTTTTACGTTTGATATACGGCTTACACGGCCACAAAGTCATGGTAATATGGCTGCTCCCCTGAATGCTCCTCTATTCTCGACAATCGCTTCCCAAGATGGTTAGCGAACAGGACCCGATCGTGGTCTGCCTTGAGTCTAGGTCTGCCATCGACCGGTGACCATGGGCAAGTGACCGCTGTAGACCATATAAATTGCTGGATCATGGGCGTATACGAACTTTAGGGAGTCCGCTTCGCTCTCTTCCGCTCCTAGTCACCATGTCCCAGCGCGAGTCCTATTCTACGAAGGGGGACCTTGCTCACATCGAAGAGGCCCACCACTCCTCTGAAAAAGATTTGTCTTCCGCCTCTGATGGAAGGCTCGTGCATCCGGCCACTGCTGGGCGCACTGGGCGATTTGGCAGGTTGAGGTGCGTATCCGTTCATCTTACAGTCGGGTAATAATATTGAAACTTGGCTAGACAATACTTTCAAGAGCCTCCCATCCCAGCCGGAGAGTTCATTACCAGATATCCAAACAGATGGTCCAGGTTTCGGTGCGTTACGTGGACTGTCGGTCGAGAAACTCGCTGACCGGATGCTTAGAGAGATCATTCGCGAGCCGGCTGCCGAGTTTCTGGGAACTTTTATTCTCATGATATTTGGCTGCGGTGTCAACTGCCAAGTTGTTCTCAGCAGTAACAATGCGGTCACTACCTTCTCTAAGGTGGGTCGTAGTGCTATACGGCTGTGGTAGTATCAATATGACGACCCATCAGGAATATGTTTCCATTACTCTGGGTTGGGGTGCCGGTACGTTGCTCCTACACACCAGGAGGTCACGCAGCCTGAACGCCTCCTGTAGCCGTGGCATGCGGTGTTTGGGTATCAGGCGGAATCTCAGGCGGTCATATCAACCCAGCGGTCACTATTGGCTTTGCGACCATGCGCGACTTCCCGTGGCGCAAAGTCCCAGCCTTCGTTTTCGCCCAGATACTTGGCGCTTTTGTGGCCGCAGCCGTCATCTACGGCAACTACATGGGTGCCATCGACGTTTACGAAGCTGGTGCCCGAACTGTCACCGGAAATACGGCCACTGCGGGCCTCTTTGGTACCTACCCTGTGAGAATATCCGTATGCGGTTGCGTAAACGACCGCTAACCGTCTTTACAGCTCGCCTATGTCACGAACATACGCGCCTTCTTCGACGAATTCCTGGGCACGGCGATCCTTCTGATCATCGTTTGCGCCGTCACAGACAATAACAACGGGCCACCGCCTCCTGGTCTGGTCCCCCTCGTTCTCTTCTTTGCCATCGTTGCCATTGGCTCCGCACTCGGCATGCAGACCGGATATGCCATCAACCCCGCGCGTGATTTTGGACCTCGCTTGTTCACAGCGATGGCTGGCTACGGCAGAGAGGGTCTGCCTTTTTATTTTTGCGCAAACATCTCTATCTGACGCTTAGCTTAGTCTTCAACTTCCGCCACCAGTATTGGCTGTGGTGCCCCATCATTGCTCCCATTTGCGGCGCTATTGGTATATTTTTAACCTTATCCCAGAGGTGTCATGCTTATATTTCAACCAGTCGGTATCTTCGCTTACGATCTCTTACTCTACTTGGGATGCGAGTCCCTCCTTAACAAGCCGTACGTGCATGTTTTACGTTAATACGACGTCTCTGGCTCAAAAGCATCGTAGCGACAAGCGCGCGAGGCGAGTTCACGCCCATGCTATGGCGGCTGAGCGAACGAAGCCAGACATTACGGGGCCTGAGCTTGTCTAGCGGTATTCCACGCTGATGCGTCAAGTCTACTTCCAGGAGATTCGCGAGTAATTAACTTTTCCTGTGGTTCTTGAAATTGTTATCGACTATCTTGTCCGCCCCCCCTCAAAATTTGTTATTATAAACCTTTTTTCTTTCTTTGTTTATATTATATGTCCAATGTTCTTAAGTTTGAATCAGCTATCTACGCAGAAATTGAAAATGATAATGATGTTTCTCCGGCTGGTCTAAGCTTTGGGTTAAAGTTCTGATGAGTGATTTCCCGCCTCGCCTCCTTGCCTCTCGGAGTCCTTACCGCATTGATGCGCAGGGCGTCTATCATCCCGCCCTGACTTGTCGCCGTGCGGCGTAGAGTCGCATCTCGGACCCGTACGTCGACGAGCGTTGTCACCTCTTTATCCAACCTACACCTTCTACACGCACAGTACTACGACCAGAGACTCGATACTACAATGAAAGACAGCGAGGGCCACTTGAAGCTGGGGGCCGCAGCGGAGACTGCTGAGGAGCGCAAGGGGTTGCTTTGGGAGGAGGGCGAGGAACTCTACACCACCGAGGACGACATCATCCCACCAAGCGCTCGAAGTGCACATCGACGCCGGTGCTGCATCGCGTCCTTGCTGATAGCCCTGATACTGGCGGCCGTCTTGACTCCAGCACTATACTATGGACTCAGGACTTCAAGACCGGTGGCAGACTTTGACAGCCAGAAACTTCGGAGTAACGGAACTCATATGTTCAAGAAGACCTCTTTGATCGTTTCGATTGACGGGCTAAGGTGCGCGCATCGCTTTCCAGTGTGAGCACTTATGTGAATCAGCTCGGGCAGAGCGAGTTATCTTGACCGTGGGTTGACACCTCACCTAGTGGCTATCAGCAAGAAGGGTCTCCGAGCCAAGTCTATGCGACCTATCTTTCCTGTGAGTGCGTTTCACTACGTCTGTCCTAGCCATGCCAACTCAATTTATGATTTATGTTAGACCTTGACGTTCCCGTAAGTGTCTTCGGAAGATGCTTTCACACTTTACTCACAAGATGTTCCCGTTAGCAATCACTGGGCCCTCATGTGCGTAATCTAAAGCTCTGACTTCGTCGACCCCTACTCATGGCTCGTTTAGGACTGGACTTTACGCTGAGTCGCATGGTATTGTCGGCAACGTAAGGCGCACGAAGTCAAGAAATATATTCGCATGTTGAACCTTGAGCTATAGAATTTTTGGGATCCAGCAAGTCGTTCAGAGTTTCACTACAACCGTGTCGAGTCGTGCTGGAATTCGTCGTGGTGGTATGGCGAACCGGTGAGCCCTCAGTGCCTCATACTCAACGCTAACGTGCCTCTGACCCACGGTTCGTCTAGATGTGGGAAACCGCGGAACGTGCCGGACTGATTACTGCAAACCTCATGTGGTAAATATTTCCATGGATTACGCTTTTCTCTGTCTGAGTCGACTCTAGGCCTGGCCCTCCCGTGACACGAACGGGGAGTGAGCCGACATACTTCCTTCCATGGAGGGTAGGCGCTCCCCAAACATCATGCCAACTATGTTCTCATATTCTATGGTCGGCAGAATAACGTCCCTATGAAGGAAAAGCATGACCAAATCATGGAGTGGATAGACTTGCCTCTTGAGAAGCGCCCTCAACTAATCATGGGTACTGTGAATTCCCGGTTTCTTCTCTGGATTTCTTCTGAATGTTCTTGGTAGCGTATGAACCTTCTCTCGACCAAGCTGGACATCTGACTGGACCTGTCTCGGACCTGGTAAACGTAAGTAGTCCTATTTCCGGCATGACTCCAACTGACACGACCATCGTTGCTGCTATAGCGTGTACTTGGCGAGGTTGATCAGTTTGCCAAAGATATACACGATTCACTTGAAGCGCGGAACCTAACTGATATCGTCGACGTTGTCTTCGTCAGTGATCATGGAATGACCGACACCAGCCACCCGGAATGGCTCTACATAGACGACATACTAGGTGACGGTTTCAAGGCTCTTGAACACGTGGATGGTGCGTTTTTCTGACGTTTGATGGCACGAAATTTAACTGTCTATCCTTGCTCAAGGTTGGCCGTCGATGGGACTACGCTTCTCGTCCAAAGTCAACTCCACATTCTACCACAACGTTCTACTCGAAGCTGCTGCGGCCAGCGACGGCAAGTTCGATGTATTCACCCACGACACAATGCCTCGCCGGTTCCATTTTGCTGGCAACGAGCGAATTGCTCCGATATATGTTGTCCCCAAAGTTGGCTATGCGCTCACCGATCGCGTCGAGAACGGTACTGGGATGAGCAAGGGTGTAAGTACATCGTATACTGGGATTTTACCTCGTCGACTTACGAATGCATCGCAGAATCATGGATACGACAACGCGGAGACGTCGATGCATGCAATGTTTGTTGCGCATGGGCCGTTCTCGTCCGTCATCAAAGCGATCCAGAAGAGCGATAACAGCCACTTCTTCAAGCGTTTCCTTTCCAGGCCGAATAAGGGTTGGCACTCGACGTCGAACGATACGTACATCATGGAGACTTTCCAAAACGTGGAGATCTACAACCTTATGATAAAACTATTGGGAATAGAGAGTAGTGCAGCGCCAACGAATGGCACGAAGGGCTTCTGGGACAAGTACTTCTAGAGATAGTCTATAGTTCTGTTTAATTTTCATCTTACTTTACTGATGGATTTGTACTGTATATATACGATGTTTGGATTACCTTTTCCGTTTGACCTCTGTCCACGTGCATTGTAACATGGTGGACAAGACAGTTGTACATTCGTCGCTAGTGGATGTAAGTATTGAGCTCTGATTAAAGTACTTGGGGATCTGTACACTATGCTGGAAGTTGTACTGGCTCCTGCCCGAGGACGCACGGCCGCCGCGTCGCAGTCACGGTTCCCCTGGCAGAGCCCGAACGCTATAAATGGGACCAAACCAATACATAACGTATAGGCTAAGCTAGATCTGAGCCTAGTGGTCGAACCTGCTCCGAAACTTGACATTCTGCAGAGCGAAACAGCAATTTCGCGCGAGCGATCAATATTAGAAGCTTTGTGGCGTCCGTCACACGTGATCTTCAATAGTAACGTGACTCTCATGACTTGGTCACACCGATGACCCTGGTGACAGCCTTCCTTTCGTCTTGCTGGCCTTTGGCTCCCTTCCCACGGCGCTCTTCCTGTCTTGTCTACTACTTTAAATTATTGGTATTACCCTTGATGTGCAAATTCTGTCAAGACGAGTCCGCCCACATGTTCGCGTCGACGAGTTCCAAAGCGGACGACGATACCCCGCGGTTGACTGGACCAGACGACGGGGACAGGCCCACTGCTGAGAAGGAGCCGGGTGCGGAGGGGACAGTGGGAGGAGGATGTAGTGGGGTCAAGGTTGAGGTGGAAAAGGAGGGACATAGTGTAGAGGGAGAGGCGGCGGCCGTGCGAACGGTGAAGAGACCTGCGAAACGGGCGAGAGAGTGTGCCTTGATCGACGCCTGTACAGGCCGTCCAAGCAAGCGGTGTCGGTCTGCAGAGCCCCTCGGGCCTGCGGAGCAGGAGTCGTATGCAGGTGCGCCCTCCCACACCGTTTCTACCGTTGTCCTCCGACTCACATGGGAAAGTAGCGAAAGCACGGGTCGGGGGGCTCGTATCGAATATCTTTACGTTGGTCGTCAGCCTGGAGCAGACAACACAAGATGTCATAGGTCGCAGTGGCGCTCTGCTAGATCTTCGGGGGGAGAACACGAAGCTAAAGACATTCTCTGCAGAGAAGGCAAAGCAGAACGACGACCTGACGCGCGTTCTCTGGACCGTCCGCGACGAGTATTACAAGTTGAAATCTGCATCTACCAAGGCCCAAGAGAAGAGCGAGCAGCTCAGCGAAAACCTTCGCATGCTCACGAAAGACCACGATACGCTGATGCGTGAGCGAAATAGGGCGCAAGCAATGGCGGACGATAGCGCGAAGAAGAGCGATCAGATACAACGCGTCCTTTGGACAGTCCGCGGCGAATACTACAAGTTGAAGTCGAACCTCGAGAAAGCCGAAGCCGATGCCAAGTCGGCCTCCCAGCGCAACAAGGAACTGTCACATCAGACGAAGGACCTCGCCAGTCGCAACGAAGAACTTTCCCAACAGCTGAAGAAGGCGAAGGAGGAGAGCGATACCCTCAGATCGCGAGCCAGCGAAACGGATTCAGTCACGAAAGAGCTTTTGGACCTTCGTGCCGAGTGCGAGAGGTTACGACACGGAGAGCAGACTGCTGTCGTAGAGATGCAAACGCAGAAGGGGCTCCACGCCAACGCCCAGCAAGACCGCGCCATCGCTGCATTCAAGCTCACCCAGAGCAAGGAGATCTCGGAACAGCTCCGCCGGAAAATCCAGGAAGGACTCGATCGTGAGACCAAGCTCATCTCAGAGCGCGACCGACTACTGCTCGACAGGGCTCGACTCGGGAAGGAGCTAGAGAAGATCATCGATGAGCGCGACCGGTATCGCAAGAGCCACGAGCAGACGGTCGCGGAGAAGGCGCGCCTCGAGCGGGCGGTCGTCAAGACAGAGCTGGAGCGGAAGAAATTAACAGAGGAGAAGGAGAAGTTTGTGCTCGACTGGGACCGCCTCGTCGTACAGCGGGATCAGACCGTGGCGGACAGGGACTTCCTCCGTGTCGAGCGCGACGCGATGCACGTGCAAACGCTCACTCTCATTGCGGATAAGACGCGTCTAGAGGCCGCGCTCAAGGAAGAGAGGGATCGGAAGGACGCTCTCGTAGCAGAACGTGACGAATTACTTGAGTACAAGGCTCAGGTTGCTCAGGTGTCCCAAGATAAGACCCTCCTTAGGATGGAAGTCGGCCGCCTCCTCGATCGGGAGGCGAAGGAGCGTATCGAAGATACTCTCCAACGCGCCAAAAATGCAGAGCTGTATGATGCGCTGTTAAAAGAGAACGTCGAACTTCGTGCTAAGCTGATGAAGGCGGACAAGTCGTCAACGAAGGCGAAGGCGCGGTAGACTTGTCTGCTTGTGGAAAGTCAGATCGTGCGAAATTGGACGTACAAAGGTGAGCGGTGAGCAACCGCCCTTCACGCGTGGTGCTGATTCCTCTTCGTTCGCAGTAGGGGTTTAGTTCTTCGCTCGCTCACCTCTCCATTTCTTTATCGCAGTCTGGATCGTCTGCCACCTACGCACTGCCAGTTACCTCCCAAGTCGACAGTCCCACCGTTACTCCTAGCGCACAGCATACTCCAGATTCCTTCAGCGAAACCCTTTCTTTGCGACACACTACCATAAACCTCTGGTCCTCATCCAACATCTTCATTTTTCGCTGTTATATTCGACACAAAAGGTGTAGTACGCGGTGAGTCAGACATCGCAACGATGTCCGCCGATGATCCCCGTAAAGCGTTTCGGTTTCTACCTCACTTACAATTAGATGCGTCGTCGTTGGCCTCCGAACACGAGTTCTAATGCTCGAAGGTTTGGAGCTGCCGCTGGGAACACTATGTTCGGATTATGTTTGGCTTGTAAGATGGTTTAATAGAGGGCTCTACGTTATTTTCCACTCAATTGTTTCCCTAGCACTTACCATATGCGATCACCTTGATACTAGACTGGTTTTTGTACGGAAATTAATACTCAGCACGGACTAAACTTTGGAACACTGTCTACATCTGCATGATATGAATTCTGTGCCGTCTGTCGTGTGCCGCGACGGCGCAAATGCGGTGTACTCACAGTACACTCTATTGAGAAGCTTTTGTTACCCAACTATACCTTCTCTCAGGCGGTTCTCACTCCCCGTTCCCCGCCAGCTTCCTTAGGTAAGTGCAGTCCAATTTCGTCTCTACCCCTTAAACTTCTCGAACCTGAACATGTGTACAGCTAGCGCACTGCACATACATGTGGCTTCCTCACTTCCTAACCCAACATACAAAAGACTCACGGTGTAAGATGTGGATGTCACTCGGCACGACGGCCAACATCGTATATTCATGGGGAAGAAATATAATCAGGGGGGTGGCTAGGTGGCTACCTGGCGTCCTCGCAGAGTTCGCTCCCCGAGACTGAGAGCTTTACGTGCGAGTCATTAGCTGCTCTTGAGACGGGATCTTCCATGATTCAGAACCAGGGAGCGGCCTAGCTAAGCTCCTCTCAGGTGAGAGCTAGAACGGGCCCACCATTTCATCGGGCATTCATCCCCATCATAGGAACAAAGTTCAGAATACTCCGCAGCATACTAGTATCCGGCGCCACAGGTAACCGTCTGCTTGGTATTAAAGGCCGCTGCTACGTCTTGTAGCCGGTGCGTGTCTTTCCCCTGGTTCCGTACTTCTGAAGTCCTCATCCCGTCTTCTCAGCGTACCGGGGACCCATGTTTGAGATTTTGTGGTATATCTCTCGACATGTAGCCCGACGGTGCGTAACAGTAGTACTATATGGCTTATCCTCACCCGAGCGCTCAAACTGAGTATAGTACATCGCCGATGGTAAACATACCCCCGTGCGCGCTAGAAACCTCTTCATATAAGGATTTCAGCTCTTAGAGATAGCTTTCGACTGGATCATCGCCGCCGTCTTTTCCACTCAAATATGTGGGATTTTTTAGAACCCGTCCTTCCCGGCCATGGCTGACCTTGGGTTACAAAGACTTTTATCTCACCGCGTTCAGACGACAAAAACGGGCAGCCGAGGCCGTCGCGGTCGTCGTGTACTTTGCGAACATCGTGCAAGGTGTTTGGCTCGCGAGCGTGCTGTTCCAGCCCCTGCCGAGACACGAGCACCCCCTGCACCGGCCCGGGACCGACGGCTGTCTCAGCACGCTGTCGGCCTTCCCGATCTTTAGCGCAATAGGTGCGTGTTTAATCGGGTTGCATGAGAATGACGGCTCATGTGCGTGTCAGCGGGCTTCGCCATGCATTGTTATTATGCATTCAGGATCTG
Organism: Phlebiopsis gigantea 11061_1 CR5-6; assembly: GCA_000832265.1. Lineage (NCBI taxonomy): Eukaryota > Fungi > Basidiomycota > Agaricomycetes > Polyporales > Phanerochaetaceae > Phlebiopsis > Phlebiopsis gigantea. Next base: position 130,944 of record KN840477.1, read on the forward strand.
CGCAATGTCCACGTCGAAGGCATGGAGAAAAACACTGGTCATAGTATTATCGAGTTATTCTGGTGATGGCCTGCTCTAACAATACACTGCCTGTAGCTAGCCCTAGCGGATGGGATGGTCGGTATGGTCGCAGGAGCCATGGCATTGGTCGATCAAAGACAGGTCGGGCTTATACCAGCCGCCTCGTCTGTCACTGTGGTGAGAGGGCCGTTCGCCAATCAATACGTTTATTCACCGCTGAAGAGTGCAGGTTTGGCTACTCTGCAGTATCGCCTGCGATGCGACCATCATACTAGCTATAAATCATTTGGTAAGTGTTGAAACCACTTTGCTCTGTAACAAGCTCATTTAAATCGATCTTCAGCTACTTAGCGTTGAAACGGGAATGGTGGAATCAAACACACAGGCGTCACTATTACATCACTTCATCGCACAAGTAGGTGCTGCCACTGGTACGCTTAGCCTGCTATTTTGCGTGGTAACTTTGTTGAAGATTATTCGGGCAGCCGTGGCTGCTGCTAGTGACATACTCCTCTGCCGTTCACCTGGAATGCTGATGAGCCGATTCTACGCGGCGATCATTCTTGTCAAGCTACTATCGCACCCCCTCCTTTCTGTTCTTGTGTGCCGAAATTATATCGCCACGACGCATCGAATTTCTGCAGGCGATGAACTTCGTCCCTTATGACCAAACGAGAACATCTATCCAACGACTCGAAACACCTACAGGCTACGGAGATCCTTTTCCCTGCAGACTTCATTCAATCCGCACTCATCTATACTGCAGCTCGCACTTTATCGGCGCTTATTACTGCTCGACCGGAGGAAAAAGGACTCGGAGGCGCGCCGCTGTCAAGCCTTCCCCCGTATATTCCGTAGAATGCGGACCGCTTGGCAATCGAATACTCACGAAGTTATTGCACCATCATGTACAGCATAATAGTGATGCCCTGAGCCGTTGTTCACCTCATGTGGTTTTTCTTAAACAGATAGTACTGTCAGTAAGTTGATACTTCGTGGTGCGGCCATGGTTACTAGGCTTCTAATCTTCAGGCATCATGAATGAACCTGTCGTAATTATGCGATGGGAAATCTTCTGCGAAAATGTGGAATTACAATGACGATTGACAACTACCATGGGAAGCGAGTCCGATCTGAGGGAGCACGGTGTTCGATGGGTCTGCGAACGAGAGTATACGGGGTCCTGATCGCGTGATTCCAGACTTGCCTGGTACAAGATTTTGTAGAGTTCTTTGTCAGCAAGCAGCCAATTATGGCATCATCTTGCATTAAAGTTGATCAAACGCTAATATCACCAAATCTGGGCCAAATACGGTTCTACAAGGGATCTATCGATCAATGCCTAGTCTTTCCATGTTCAACAGCGACGGTCAACGTTCAAAGGTTCACGTGTGGGATGTCAAGGAGCGAAAGCATCTACAGAAACCCTTGAACTGTGCCCTATATGACTCTGCACGACTTGCACCACCTTCCTTCCGACTCACGGAGAATGAGCCTGCGCGAGCGGCACGCTAGATGCGATTAAACGTGAGCCTCACCCTAATTACAAGCCTCGATTCCCCACGAGTCGGCACGAGTCAACCAGAAGCATTGTAGAAACTGACGCAGCCCCAGAGCGCACTGCGCACGCTGGGCTGCGCTTAGACCCTACGAGTCTCGCCCGATGGTACGACCGTTGGGATGAATAAGCACTCAATTAGCGCAGCATGCGTAGTGGCGACCTTTGTGCGCGAAGTTGTCGGTTAGGGATGTGATTTGTCGACGAGTCGAGTCAGGGACTGTCAGGCCGGCAGCGCCGGGCGTCTGCGCCAGCTTCGATCTACATGATCTGCTTACCTGCGCTCACCGAAGCACCTACAGGATCCTGCTTTGGCGCGCCGCCTCCGCCAGGCGTCGGCGACTACGATGCCTCCGTTGTCGCCTTTCTTTCGCTCCTCCTCCCACCGCGGTCCTCCAGACGTACAGCCGGTTCCGACGGCCTGCTCCGACCTGCTGAGGCCTAAAGCCTAAGGAGTCGGGTCTCCCGGCTTGTGTCGCAGCTCGGCATACAATTAATCACCTAGCCGCGGAACCTGCTCCTCGGAACCAGGCATTACGCAAGCAGTCGCCAGCCTGTCGGTTCGCTCGTCTGGTACTTTGTTCCTGGCCGCCCCCATTTTAGCATTGACTCACAGTCATGGCCACAGTGTAATTCGTCCGTTCGCTCGCTTGGCCCGGTCAGGGTCTATTCATTTAAAGTGACGCTGCTGCGTGAGACGACTAACACGCTGAATTTCCCCTTGCGCACGAGCATGGCCTGCGTAGCATCCACTTCCTCGCTCCCACCGTCGTACTCACCCTCGAGTGCTCCGTCACCACCATACACTTGTTGTCCATCCATAGAGGAGCAGAGACTTTACTATGTTGCTCGCCCCTCGTCCAATGAAGCGCCAGAAGGCGTGTTTACCGTCACCGCACGTGGCGTCTCCGTCACGCTGAACCACCAGGAGGACGGTACAGACACCCCTGTGTATACACGACGCGGTCTAGTGTCCGGCGAAATACGGTTAGAAGACGACCATGCTGTGGCCGTAACTGTTCAAGTACGTGATACCTTCTGTTTTACCCTTAGTAGCGACGCTGACGAGCAGCCATAGCTCGAGGGTCACCAAAAGATGTCTGTGACCGAGTTAGCACCGGTCACCCTCGTCCTCTTCTCCCAGAAGCACACTTTGTGGAAGCGACAGAAGCAGGAGGCATGCCCAAAGACAATCGACTTCCGTCTTCCTTTCCCTACAACCTACCCACTGAACGGTGCTGATCACGAACTCCCATCTACATTTGTGGCCCACTTTCCAGACAGCCCCGGCCTATACGCCGAAATTGCCTACACGCTCACCGTCAAAATTAGTCGGCCGCGCTTAGGGACTTGGAAGCAGCACACAAAGTACGTGATTAATGAAGTCAAAACCACTGAGAGTCCGCAGCTAACCGAGATGCAATTAATCAAGTATAACTATCCCGGTAAAATACCAACCACGCTCTCGGCCGTTCCTACCGATTTCCCCTGATCTCTACCCGTTCCTGTCTACCGTGAAGGCGGCACCAGAAGCATGGCACCAAGTGACGTCTGTGATACTTCCGGGCGAGGACGATGTTGGCCCAATAGATTGCCACGTGCGTTAATTACTTGTGACTCGTTCAGCACGCGTCGTTCTGACTCGCTTTTTTGTCTACAGCTATTCATCCCCTCGGTGCAAATTTACGGCCTCACGGACACCGTGCCTTTCCACCTGCAGCTCCGCGGCCCGTCGAACTCGCTCTCCGCCTTGGTAGGGCTGTCAGTCGGCGCGCGCTCGATGTCGCTCCCTCCCCTGGCAAAGCTGAGGTCGCGCACGCGCCTCGGCAAACGCGCCGCGACACCCCCGCCCCAACGGACACGCATTTGCGACCACGCTGCGCAGTACCCCTGGTCGCTGCAGAGCCCGTACGTCTTTGTCGCTTCCATGCCCGGCGACCTGCGCTCGCTCGGGAGCGCACGCAGTCGCGAGCCTGCGCGCACGGCGCTCGCCGTACGCGTGTATGTCCTGCGGCAGGTCGCGACGAAGGTCAAGGGCCAGCGCGCGTGGCGCAATCGGGTGCTCGCCGAGGGCACGCTGCGCGCCGTCGGCGAGCCGCCGTGCTTCGGGGCCAGCACCGGCAGCGGTCCCACCATGCTCTCGCTCGACTGAGAGGGCGAGCTCGTATTTCCTGCGGCAGAGACCGTGCCGTCGTTCATAGCCGGCGAGCTGCAGGTCAAGGACTTTGTCGTCGTGCAGGTCTCCCCGCCCGCGTCACCGTTGTTCGAGGAGCACCAGTTCTCGCACTCGATCCGCCTTGTGACGGACACGTACCGCGAGGTCGCGGAGCACCCCGCCAACCAGTGAACGCCACGACCGTTCGCTCTTGCACCCAACTCTGTTGAGCCGCTCATCCCCTTGCATAATCACTCATGTTCATCGACCCACACCACTTGCATACTACATTTCCGCGCAAAACACAATCAGCCTTCAACCCCGCCAACCGACATACGCAACAACGAAAACCCACTCGCAGCAACTGTAGAAAGTTGTTTATTCTGTATCATATAGTAACTTGCAAGGAACTTACATTTGCAGATGCTGTAAAAGGACGAAACAATAAGATTGGATACGCCACATCCCTCATATCATACTAGAGGTTGTCTAGTAGACATGAGATATTGTATACTCTCTAGTCTCATGAATGGAAGACATTTTTCGAAGACTACGTGCACTTGAAGTGAGAGCTGTCTTATCACGCAAGCAAGTATGATTCAGTCGCAGGTATAAACGGGCTCATATTGTCGATATGATGGAACGTGACAATTTATATATACTATCAGTTGGACGGCGCCGGTACAACACCAAGTACGGAGACATCGAATATATCACTGCGAGACCGCATTTCCAGAGTACTCAACGTCTATTCTAACAATGTTGTTGATCATCTCATACCATCCCAGATCACCCAGCTTAATCTTCCCAACGTCGTCCTGTCCGTGCGTATGGTAGAAGGTTCCCATAAGGGATGCTCCGGTCCGAAAGTCTGAGTCTTCCCAGGCGTAGTCGGTGAGCTTTTGGTTACGATTTACTCGCCCGAAAACAGTTACTGGCACCCATACAAAGCGGACATAAAGAAAGCGGAGGAAGTCCTTTTCTTAGGCATATGAGCGGCAGCATGCGTGGGTCGATTTGAGGAAATCATACGTACGTCTCTTCCAAGCTTCATGATAGCTCGTCTCCCATACGCAATCTTGTGCTCGCGAAACCCTATGATCACTTGTGGCACGGGCCATGACTCCAGTTGTACAACTACAGGCAGTTTCGTGAGCTATTACTGATGCGATTGCAATTGTGTCAGATCACAAGGAAACCCACCGGTGTCACTTGCGATTGAAGGAAGTGGAGTAGTGACAGGGGTTTGGGGGGATGTTCCTCCCTGATCCGTCTGCCGTATAACATTGTTACTGTTACGAGAGGCTGTCCTGGGGGAGGGCATTGAGATGTAGGCAGTTGGGATAAGGACAGTCCAATGGCGAGAGCCAAGGAGAGTACGTATACCCTATGCAGTATATGTACTTGTTGGATGCGTAGAGTTTGATATCACCCCGCATCAACGGCTTACAAATGTATTATAACTACCATACAGGGGGAGATAGCATGTGAATGTTATCCAGGATTGATTCTATAAATGTCATTCATGCGAAGCTGTTCAGTAAGCCACTGTGGGCCGACGTCACCTGGAACCGAATCGCTGCTCTGCGACATACTTGAGCCATCTCTGGGCAATCATCTGAGTGCTGCCCTGGGAGAACAATGATAATGTGATCCACGGATATACAACCGACTGCTGCAAGCTGAGCGATTTCCGCTGCAAAGCTCTGAGCAGGAAATGGGGGATTGAACAAATGCGGTACAGGAAAGAAAAGATCCCACTGAGTTACCAAGTCGGTCGCAGCTCCCGAATTTCCCCAATCGAGCTCAAGCACCCGGAGCGTTTGGGGAAGTCGAGACAACATTGCCGGGGAATAGGCACCGAAGCCGCAGTGTAGGGTCTCCAAACACGGCATCGATGGAACTAGATCGTCCATGAACGGCTGTTGTGCGAGTCGGTAAGGGGATGTGATAGACAGATGTCTGAGAGAAGAAAGAAGGGGCGCTAACCCCCGTGCGAGGACAGCGACGTCCCCTGCGCTCAAAGTAACGTCTATTTCGAGGGCTAGTCGTTCCAAAAGACAGCCGGAGGAGACAGCCGCGAGGAAGTCGAGGGTATTCCCGGATATAGACTCTATTGACAGAGTGAGATATTTCAGCGAAGGTGCGGTGCGTTGGACAGCTGGCGCGAACCAGCGGAATCTGAGAGACAGCGCGCTGAGCTTAGGGAAGCTGAGAAGTTCTTCAACTCTGGTCGATGTAGTAAAATCCGAAACGCTTGCTGTAACTGCACGAGCGGTACGTATAGCTGGATATCGTAGGACGGGGTCGAGGAGATGATAGGTGGCGTGGAAGGCGAAGTGGACAGATTGTAAGCTGTCTACGGGGAGGAGGGATATCCAGTCGAGAGATGCAGCGTACAAAGGACCAAAGTATGAGCGTTTCAATAATAGATGGCTTATCAGTGCCCGTAAATGTGCGGAGTCGCGAAGTGTCTGTTCCAGTTTCACCACTCGACGTGATGTGAGAGAGAAGCAGATTCGACGATAGAGCAGAGATCGTGCGGTAGGCAGTATACTGTGGCTGATCAGAGCAGCGCTGGAGAGATCCGCAGGCGACAGGTAATGCAGAGACTCCAGGATGATGTCCACGTTAAGCTTGCCGAGCGTGCTGATAGTAGGCCTCGAGTCGACTTCAGGCTGCCAACTTGAGGGCACCATCAACACGCTATTGTGAACCAGAAGCGCATTTGGGCACATATTCCTAATTCATCTCTTAGCGCAAGAATTCAACCATCCACTACACAGGGGTGTTCTTACATAGGGCATGTGGTAGTGATATCTATGGTGTCGTACAAGCTTGCGAACCCCGTTGCGACCTCATTAGCGCCACCGGACAGTGCCGACTTGACAAATCCCAATGACCTCATACCACGCAGCGCTGTAGCTATTACTTTGAATATTTATTTAGCTGCCTTCCCGTGGGAATTTAGGACGATGTAAGCTGTAGAATAAAGTTAAAACTGAGTTGATATTCAGCACACAAGAGCCGCACCTACCAATTTGCACAGAGGCCTCATGCTATCTACTTCATACCTTGCATCAGAGTACTCTGATAGCGCTGTGCGAGGTGATTGGCCGGGAGCTGCAGTGGGCATCTGTAAATGCATAATGTAATCAGGAGAGGAAATAGAAATCACGAATTCAGAACGCCTCCTCACATTCCGACACAACGGTAATATGCACCCAATGTCAAGTAAAATCGAACAAGCCGTTGTTGCACGTAACTTTGAGTGCAAGCAATGCAGGGCCCACGCAAAATTATTGGCAGTTCGTGCTGAACGGTTGAGCGCACACACAGATTAAGGCTGAGAAGAAAGGCCGTAAGACTGTTCTTCCATTCTGCTCTCAAGAACGACCTGCAATGATGAATTCAGATCATCTATTGAACAGTTTTCACTCCTTCCTCTTCGACTCAGTGATTCCATAGCACCACTTATTCAACTTCAGCCACACACATGCAAGAATGGCGTATGAAAAGCCTGAGGTAAAGATAGCCACACGAACGCTCGACTAGGACAGCCAATCGGCGCTCTTCACTGAGTCTTCAGCACGTCTCTCACGCCACGCTCAAATTCCCACGATCGCGGTGATTCAATTCCTATCCAATGTTCATGACACGTGCAATTAATGACACCTACATCATTGATGCTCAATGTATCGTACACGTATATGGGAAGAACAGCGGGCGTATGACGCACTTGTACGCACCAATATGAAAGGACTGGCCACCTGTATCTCCCAGGTTTCCGCATTCTACTCCTTTTAACAGCCCTTCCAATTACCATACGTTTGGTTTACAAATAATAGAGCCGCGTTAGCCTTAGGTCACAGAACTGTATGTATGGTAAGTGATTTCGGCTGCGTATGCTCTCGGACGATATGCCGATAGCTCCCGTTACATCGTCCACCAGCGAGGTAGACGTACTGGAATGGATGGGACGTGCGGCGTTGGAACTCATTAGTCAAGGAGGTCTAGGATATTCCTTCGACCCACTGGTGTGGAACGTACCGAACGACTTTGCAGACTCTTTGAAACGTTTTACGTGCGTGGACGTTTTCACATTCCGTAATATGATGCTCATATCTGAGTGAATCTTAGTGGAGTCTTTGCCCGATGCACGATCTGGCGTTTGGCCTCACCGATCTTCGACCCTATCATCGAGCTGCAAGATCGCCATCCTGCTCTCAAGAGATTTCTTGGACAATGGTTCTGGCTCATTCCCGACAAGAACGTGCAGGAAATGAAGGAGATCGCCGACAAGATGGAAGAGACGTCGTGGAGAATATACAACGAGAAGAAGCGTGCTCTGACTGACAATGATCCAGAAACCAAGATCGCAGTCGAAGATGGTCGGGATTTGATGAGCGTTTTGTGTTAGTGCTTACCACCAGTGTGCTTGCGAGTATAGCTTCTAACCTCGACCGAGTAGTGCGAGCAAATATGGAAGCCTCAGAAGAAGATAAACTTCCCGAATCTGAGGTTGTCGCTCAGATCATGCGAGAAACTATTTGCTTTTTAAAACCGTATCGACTCACTGACTTCTTAGCGAGTAGCGCTTTGACATTCGCAGGCACAGACACAACGTCGAGTGCTCTGTCTAGGATCCTACACCTCTTGTGTACACACAGCGATGTGCAAGCTCGTCTGCGCGATGAGATTCTAGAGGCAAAGACCTCCAATGGAGGGAGAAATCTCGAATATGACGACCTCGTGAACCTCCCATATCTGGATGCCATCTGCAGGGAAACAATGCGATTGTGAGTACCAGACGTAGCAAATTCAATAGGTATTGAAAGCTGACTATCACCCCGATAGGTATCCCCCTGCACCCTTCGGCACACGCGAGTAAGTCTGTAACCGCACTCTGCCCGTCACACCTGGCTGAGAGTCCTTCAGAGCAAGGAAGGACATTGTTTTACCCTTGTCGAAACCTATCCGATGCATCGACGGGACTTACACCGATTCAATTTTCATTCCGGCGGGCACGAACGTTATTATAGCACACTACTCCACGAACCGCAACAAAGCGATATGGGGTCCAGATGCTGAAGAGTGGAAACCAGAGAGATGGGTGGACGGTAGCTTTCGTGGACGCCAGGATTCCTGGAGTATATTCAAATCTGTCGGTTACTTGGCTTGATATTGAGACGACTGGCTAAATCGCGGGCGACAGCATGACGTTTTCTGGCGGCGGACGGTCATGCATGTGCGTTTTCATCTCTTTCGGCTAGCAGTGGAGATTAACTCGGCAGTGTGTCATGTCAGTGGGTTCAAATTCTCCCAGCTCGAAATGAGTAAGTTAGCAAAAGCGCACAGCGCTGCGGAATGCTGCGACTCACCGTCTTTCACTACTAGAGGTCGCCCTCGCTACTCTTATCACGTCTTTCCGCCTCTCTTTGCCAACGGGTGAAAAAATTAACATCTTCTGGAATCGCGCCAGTGTCACTTGGCCGTCCATCGGTACCGATGGGAAGAAACCGACTCTGCCTCTAATCGTAGAAGCGCTCGAGCACTGAGTCCGCCAATTGCAGCTGAACCCGATCGTTTGGTGGTGGAGATTTCCATGGCATGCCTGCCATATAGCTTGAACATCCAGAAATTTAAATAGCCGGCAGCCAGTGTTAGCTATGTACAAAGTATCATGTTAGTACTTAAACAACAGAACGATAGCAGCGAAGCAGTCCGTGGATCTGCGTAAAGGTAATCAGCTCCGTGGCCGAGGCTCCTCCAACCTCGCCAACGTCTCCTCCAGTCGAACGGCACGCATAGCATCGCATCGTTCCTCCCACTCTTCATCATGGCTTCGATAGCTGACCGGTCTGCTCATCCGACTCGCCCAGCTCTCCCGTAGCGAATCCGCGCGCCCGTCCGCGTTCGCCCTCTCCAACGCCCTCTCCCGCGCCTCCGCCCGCTGAGCCCTGACCGTGTCGGTTATGAAACCGCTGAGCAACAGCGTGCTCCCGCGCGTGTGCCCGTACGCGGGTGGCGGCGGGACTGCGATGGCGTTGTCCTCCACGTCTCCGGTGCCGACGCCGCTCTGCGCGAGGGCAGCGGCGTAGGTGGGCAGCGGCGGCCTGCTCCACGGCGCGAACCCGATGGCCATGTCGCCGCGGCGCGCGGCCATGTGCGTCGGCAGGCAGCCGTGCTTGTGACAGTACCGCTCCGCGCGCACGCGGAACATGCGGCGCTCGAGGAAGATGAGCTCGGCGAGGCAGGCGACGCCGAACGCGACGTGAACGAATATCTGGGACGAGCCTGAGCCGAGGCTGTTGTTGGACGCGTCCGACGATGACGAGTCGGAGTCGGAGTCGGAGTCGTTACTACCGCTTGGGACTGTGGAGAGATGCTGAATGATGAGAGCCCAGCCAGCGATAGTTGCACCGAGGACGACGATTTGGGCAAAGAAGAGGAGGACGGTCGTGAGACGGATGCCGAAGAAAGTGGGTATCTTTTTCGGCTTCAACAGCTTGAAGAGCTTAGAGTGCGTAGACTGGCTGCTGTGGGTAGAAGCGGTATCTGCTGCCACCGTCGGCACGGCGGGGGATTGAGAGGGTACGACTGGCTGACTGCTTGAACGTCTCTCTGCCGGATGCACTGGAGGCAAGGGAGTGATGGAGCCCTGCGCAGATGGACCACTTTCATCGCCGGCCTGATCTAGCTGCTCGCTGGGCGCGACGTAGCCAATCTCTCCCCGCTTTGGCGGCAACGGTCCTGCTTGCCCCCTTGAACCTGGCTCCTCCAACTGAGAGCTGGGCCCAGCCTCGTTTGTCGTGTTTGGAGAACCAGCCCCTTCCATGATACTACTGCTCCCGGAGTGCGAGCGTGCTGGGGAGCGCACGGTGACGGTATCATTCTGCATAGTCTCTTGAGTGCGCGACGCGGGTAATGAGCGTGATGCTTGGGTTAAGCGGATTTCGTCTCCTCGGCCAGCGACATGCAAGGACAAGACGGAAGCCAGCTACGTCAAGGAGAATAAGAAAGCTCCAGGCCCTGTTGGTGATGGTGAAGAGGAGGAAAGGAGCCTGCCCAAGCCAGATTGGCTGCTGATTTTGTTGGACAGCATTGTTGCCGTTGCTGGGGAAAGTGGCCCTTGATTCAAGCAGGCGTCTATGGCTGCCGCTGTGTCTCACTTTCGCTGCAACCCTCCAATCACAACGAGGCTATCGGAGAGTTGCAGCGAAAATCCACAGAATATTCGGCATGTGCAGGGTAGCGAGGTGGCTGCGAGAGGCGTGGTCTGGCGTGGTGTATCAAGAAAACACGCTATATGAGCGTCTCCTATGTTCACCTCCCGGAGGCCATTGGTCTGGCTTGCCGTCAGGCTAGTCTTAGCACTCCATGTCCAATACACATCTACTCAACGTCACGGTAGGTTGACTTCGACATGAAATTACTTTTGCACAGTGCTGTTGTGGTTGCCATAGTCTCCCAGAAGTAACCTACGGACGGCGCCGAAGCACCTTCGCACGCTACACTGTTCTGGACCAGATGTGCCTTGCAAACAACCTACAAACCTGGAAACTGTGAGCATCCTGACGAACGGGGTTTGCGGCTATACCTTGCTTACTTTACTGCGCTCTAGCCTCAGGTAGCTTCAGGCATAGCTCACCTGTACCATGATCTGCGTGCGTGCTGTGAGATTCATGAGCTGACACTCGAAACATACATATGAGAACGGATAATCCTTGGACAACTACTTCGGAGGTTGAAAATACCGCACATGATACAAACCATGTTTCTGCGCCACTTGTCTGCGATACGTCGCACCCAAATATTGTCACAGGACTGTTTCACGGGCCTAGACTGTAACATGCGTTCACTGGGACTTTATTCGCACATGTAAGCCAGCTCACTCCCGGTAAAGAAACGACTATTGACCGCAACATATTAAATACAGATCATGGACACCATGCTGGTTACGAATCTTTGCAATGCTGTCTCAAGGGACGTTGGGAATCAATATATAACTGTGACTATCCGCCACATCAGGCCGCCATGGTCATACTATATCCGTAAACCGAGCATCCTTCTTGGAATATGGGCAGATTTTCCTTCTGACACTTGCTGCGGTGGTGGGCTTTGCCAACTCGTTGACGGTCCTCGAGAAGCATGCCACGAATGGGTACATTCAAGTACCCTCTGGATAAACTAGGGTTACAACTACCCAGGTTGGCTTCAATGTCACTACATACTCTCCCCGTTCTCAACATCGTCTTCGGCTTGCGGTGTTTTCGTCACAGGATACACCGCTGCCCTGAAACAACTCTCTTTCGGTTCGGTCCCAGGCCCTGGTGTAGGCGACGCCTGCGGACGTTGCTTTGCCCTCACCGGAAACGCAGTCCCTTTGGTTATACAATCGTCGTGAAGGTGACGGACATATGTGCAGTCCAAGGGAACGACGAGTTCTGTGGGCAGACATAAATCAGCTTTACGATTCACGAATCAGTACGGCATGCCATTCCAGTACGTTTTTCTCTCTCCTCGACTACATTGCGAAGACTGACTACCACTGATGATGTGTTGATACAGGAGGTGCCGCTGAGTCCTTCCCCTACGACCCTCGTACGTACCACCAATTCAATAGATGTACGAGATACTCAAGGAATATCCAGGACATGGCGCTTTCACTGGGAACTCTACCGAGGTTCCATGCGCAGAGTGGTTTGGTACAGACGATTCATCCCTCTGGCCGGGCTGCTGCTTGTCCGGGGAAACCGCCTCACTCTGGCCAAATTCTGTGGGCTATGGGAATCAAGGTGAGCTCACAGAATGTATGGGGATTGCTCCGTGATTTACTGTTGAGAATTCGTGTAAATTCCTGAGAGTATTTCTTCCACAAATACAAATTTATGATGAATTATTGAACCTGAGAAAATGTTTTGAGTGCGTTTGGGATCTTGAACAGAATCAATCCACGTTCCCGTGAGTCGCGACGCGATTGCTTGCAGGAATCGAGTATTGGGCGCTTACCTATTGCTCGCGTCTTGTTTGCGCTCTGCCTAGGTTCTACCGTCAACTACCTCTATTACTCGTTCAGTTTCTACACAACGCTGACTGAAGCGATATGTCTCCGACCCTTGAATACTACTGCCCCTGCCAATCGTCGACACCGCATCCACCGCAGCCAAATCTACCCTCCTCATCATACAGTTTCCATGCGCTTCACAACCTTTACTTCTGCGAAGAATGCGACGCGATACGATGTAACCACTGCGTGATGGTTGAAGTCAGCGGATACTACTGCCCAAACTGTCTGTTTGAGGTGCCGAGCGCGAGCGTCCGAGCAGAGAAAAATCGGTGTGTCTCCAGCGTCGGCTGAAGAGTACAACGCTAACCACCGTGGAAGCGAAGTTGTGCCCGGAATTGCTTCATGTGCCCGTGCTGCTCAAATACGCTAACTGTAGTGCCCTCTGACCCCCCAGATGACGGAGACGGTCGCCCACCGCCCATAATCAGTGCCACGGGCGAGCCACCTTTCTTCTTATATTGCAACCATTGCCGATGGGACTCTGCTGAGGTCGGGATCACCTTTGAAAAACCAACGGGCCTGGCAGGTAGCAGTGTACGCTCCCTGATGTCTCGAATTTACACTGACTCGAAAATCCTAGCTCAACTCCAGAAGTTCGAAGACTCCGCGCCTGAAGCACTGGAATTCGAAAGATTGAAGGAACATTTCGAGCCATACTTACGTGCATCTCCATCCACCTCTGGCCATGGGCTAGGCCATTCGCACAGCACTCACATAAATCCCATCACAGCCGCCGCCTCTTCTGCTCTCGCACGCGATATTCCTGGCGTAGCGAGGTACACGCCACACATATCGGCGCGCAGCCGGTCTGGACGCGACAAGAACTCGAATCGGCATGAGGTCCCGGATTATCGTGCACGAGTCGAGATTGGGTCAACCGGGCTGAATCTCGGGGGAGGCGCAGAGTCGGATGTGGATTTCGTCCGACATCTCGAGACGGTAGAAGAGATGGCGACCCTCGAGCAGAGGTGGGGGAATAGCTGGATCATCTCCCCCAGAGCCAGGTAGGCCCTCATTTGCATTTCCTGACGAGGACAGGTCCTCACACTCATATCAGCGATCTCAAGCCCGTGCGCATACCGCTACACTCCAAGAAGTCCAAACGATGTCCCAGCTGTCGGCACATTTTGATCAAGCCTGAACAGAAGGCTCAGTCGGTGCGCTACAAGATTAAACTCGTCGCTGCGAACTACCTCCCCGCCATCTCCATCAGTCTGCCCCACATGCAGGCCGCCCTTGCCATGCTGCGGCGCTCAGGGCGCGCCGGCGCAGAGCCACAAGACGGCACCATGCTGGCGGGAAAGACGTACCCGTTCCATCTCTCCTTCACAAACCCGCTCTACGATCCGATCCAGGTACGGCTGCACGTCCAGCGGGCGTTGCCACCGACGAGCCCGAACGCCCCGCCGGACGCAGAGAAGGCGCGGCGGCCGCCGTTCGCGGTGACGCTGCCATCGGCCGCGTTCCCGATCGCGGCGTTTGCAGAGGCGTGGGAGTACGACGACGACGAGGACATGTTCGGGATCGACGACGACGACTTTGACGGGCGCGGCGGCGGCGGCGCGGGCAGAGACGCGCGGGGCAAGTCGCGGACTGTCGGCGTGCTGGAGCGCCGCGCGAACGTCACTGTTGTCGGCGGCGAGGTGATGATATCCAAGGAAGCGAGGGGCGACGTCAAGGTGAGCACCTCGTTGTTGTCTGTTGACGCGTGTACTAAAAATGCTCGTGCAGTTCAACATGCTCGTGAGCTATACGTATCGCTCAGATGACCCCGACCCGGCGGATGAACTCGGCACACCCTCCCGGACACAAGCTCAGAACAGACAGCCTGAGATGAAGACATTCTCATTCTATACAGTCGTTGACTTGGGCACTATCATTGTGCGGGATGCATCAGGAAACGATACGGAATAGTGTCACGAAGTAGACACGCAAGCAGTACATTTTGACATTACCATACAAACCACATTTGCATTTCCAGCAGCCTGCAGGACTGTGCCACATGAGACAGCAGGCAACCAAGATAAACCTTTAGGTTAGTTTTGGTTCTCAAAAAAAGCAAAGTAAGATTCGCAGACCCGCTAGATGCAAAAGCACTTAGATACGCGCGTAGTAAAACAAAGTTCACTCTTTCGCCTCAGCCAAAATTTTCAGACACCCCCGTGCTTGTATCCAGAATACGATTCGCCGTATGGCTCTTTCGTGCTCATCTCATGCAGGTGCATGTCCGACGCCTGTCCGCTGACAATGTTGTACGTCTGCCCATTGCCAGCGCCGCCGGGCGCAAGCCCCATCTTCGCAGCCTGCTGAGCGGTGCGCTCGCGTCGGCGCCGCCGGGCGACGCAGCACCGCCATGTGATGATGCCGATGACGATCAGCACGAAGGCGAAACAGCCGACGAAGATTTCCGGCCACCTGGAAAGCACCATCTCTTCGTACCTGTCGTGCGAAGTCGATGAGCGCGTGCGCCAATACCTCCGCCGTGCGACGGCATCCCGCACCCACGGGCGCCGCGGCAACGGCAGAGACAGCAACAGAACGGCAGCGACGGACGTACAGTTTCTTTTTCTCTGCCTTGGACACAGGCGACTTCTGGCCTTGGTCGGCGGGCACCAGGTGCTGCGAGGCGCTGCCGCTCGTGTCGACGCCGTTCATGCGCACCTTGACGAAGTCCGCGTGAGCCTGAGCAACGTTCGTTACCGAGAGCAGTTGGATGTAGGGGTCCTGGCGGTCGTTGGAGGCCTCGTTGACCCAGTCGCCATAATCAAATAGACTGTACGTATTGCGCACTTTGTAGTGGTTAGCCATGCCTGTACAGGCGGTAATACCTCTCAACTCACTGAAGGCCATGCCCAAAATAATGTCGTATTCTCCCAGCAGGCTGAAGGCTGATGTGATGGGTTGGAACTAATCGCAGGGTTAGCATCAATGTCGCCTGCCTGATCAACAGACATACAGTCCCAACACAGACAGGGGAGCCCGTAGCGTCCACGACATTGAAATCGCTGCTGACCAGGTCCAGGGGATGGATTGGATAGTCTTGACCACCAAATTTGAAGGTAACGTTGAGAAGCTGGTTGCAGGGGAGTGTCCAAACACCCAAGTCCTCATTGTATGCGGCACCTTGTACGCGACCGTAGATGGCATCCGACATATCTCGGGGGACCTGTGGCAATGTGTATCCTGAGTCGAATACAACCACCAGCTTATTGTCTGGGGCATCCGGCACGATGGAGTCAACATCGATAGCTTGGCCGTCGGGGCCAATCACGCCATGGGCGTCGGTGTACACTTGCCAATGCTGGTCCTCATCTGTGAGCTTGTGTACGGTCTCGACAGTCAGCTTGGGCATGCTAGTGATCGACTCGAACCCAGGAACGAGTTCAGAGATCGTAAGCTGGCCAGTGAATGTCTGGTTCGCAGCAGACTCGCGACCAAGGAGAAGCGTCATGTAGTTCGCCGAGGTACTGTTCTGCGAGAATATACGGTTCAGAACGCTGTTGCCGCTGTCATCGTCGAGTTTGTCGAGAATGACGGAGCCTGTGTTTGGACCAAGTCCAATGAGGCCTTCAAAGCCTTGTGACGTGATGTTCAATGAGAACGAGGCGGTGTTTTCCACGAGCACTACACCAGCAGCATGAGACAAAGGAAGACGAAGTTCAACTGGTGTACGCACGATAGGCTTGGTCAGATACATGGTACCCCGCAAAATCCAGGTCGGCGGCGTTGATGTCACCTGAGTGACGCGTTAATTACTTCCGTCTGGGCGGAGACGGCAGGAGGACGCACCTGCTGCGGTTCCCACCGCGTAGTTTACGGACACAGACTTTCCAAGGTCCTTGGTGGTAGGCACACTGCCCGTTACCCACAGGTCAGAACTGACGTGGCGTGGATAGTCTGAGTAAGATGTTTTGGCCGAACACTGCGGACTCGGGCGCACCTGCCCGTGTCGAGGAGCACAGGGATTTGCCTGCCTCCCAAGGTGATGTTGGCAATGTACTCGGCATTACGAGTGTTGTGCACTGGAATTGTAGAGTTGGTGTCACGAGCTTTCAAGGCATTCGACGCGAAGGTCGAGTGAACGGAAACGGAGAGATTAACAGCATGTACAACAGAAAGATATGCGAGAAGAAGGGAAAAGACAGAGGGAAGACTTCGGAGCATGCGTAGACGACAAAATGATAGTGAGGAGTAAAAGAATGGAAAGCCTTGACAAAGGCCGACGAACTTGAACGCAGTGGTGGTGGTGGTTGAAGGAGATGGCTTGTGAAGCCCGAGAGGCGAAACTAGGACCCACAAGCGTTGCCATCCTCGGTATCCGTGAGCGTCTGGGCGACTGCTCCGTAGGAATCGAAATCTCTCTATATTTCATGCCTACACGGTTCACAGGATAGGTATCCTGGATGCATCGCGACTACAGCTAGCTGCATAGCCGTTGGCAACAAAGCCAGAGTCTACATCGCGGCGCCTAGCTGAGGACGACCTGAGCTGCGAGACGCTTGATCGCTGTGCACACCGCCTCGTTGTCCTTCAAAACACCCTCGCCTCTTGTCTTCGTGTACTATCCTTCTCTTCCTCTGAACTCTCTGGAAGGGTCCTTTGCAAAAAAATGCGGTCACCGGTCCTCCCGCTCGTGTGCTCTCTGCTTGCCTTGCCCGTGGACCTCGCAGACGCGGTGCGGATAGGACTCACCGGTCACCGTACGCCGGCCCGCCACAATCTCCAGCGCAGAGCGACGCTCACAGGCACAACAACGCTCACGGATACCTCTGACATCACGTATACCACCAACATCACACTCGGCGGCAACCAGTTCTCAGTCATTATTGACACTGGAAGGTACGAGGCACCTTGTCGCTTGGTCGCGTCGCGTGTGCGTACTTATGATTCGTACGGTCTAGTTCTGATCTCTACGTGACTGGAACCGTGCCAGGGAGCACAGACACAGGCAAGACTGCGGGCGTGCAGTATGCTATCGGCGCGGTGCAAGGTGACTTTTGTCCCGAGATCTATCGTCTCCAAGCTTATTCCGTGCCCAGGACCGGTAAAGCTGGGGGACTTGGACTTTGCGGGGTACACCGTGTCGAACCAAGCGTATTGTGAGTACGTGCATCCCTGAGTTAGAATTGGAGCCGAGTGTCGCGCTTTAGTGGACGTCCCCGTCAGCTCAAGCAACTCTGTGGGCTCGGGCCTCATTGGCCTCGGCCCCAACTACGGCTCACAGGTGCACGATGCACTGAACAACTCTACCGGCGACGCGGTCCTGGACCGAATCTTCCAGCAGAACACATCCACCCCCAACTACCTCACCATCCTGCTCGGGAGAGATGACGATCCCTCCGACAAATTCCCTGGAGATCTCACTATCGGCGAGATTTTGCCAGGGTACGAGGCAATCACCTCCCAAACAAAGCTCAATGTATCACAAGTCTCAATAAACGACATTGGCGACCAACACTGGCAAACATTGCTGGACGCAAGTGGAGTTATTGGTCCCGACGGCAAGGCTATCGACATCGAGACCGGTGTGAGCTCGACCTCCGACAAGAAACAGCTCACGGCAGTATTCGATTCAGGATTTTCATTACCTCAAGTCCCCGCGTACGCAGATGATTACCCATCCTGCGTCTGATTTGTTGACTATTAGCTGCAGTTCCGTTGCAGAAGCGATCTACGGCGACGTGCCTGGTGCAGAGCTTGTAAAGGATGCTGATCTTGGCGAAGTTTGGACAATACCATGCGATATCGAAATAAACATCTCGTTCAAATTCGGTGGAAAGGACATCCCCATACACCCCCTGGATACCTCGTTGGATCTGAATGCTACCGACGATAGCGGTAGTAGAGTGTGCCTGGGTGCAGTAAGTGTCACCGACTCGGAACTCTAGAGCTTATACAGATATTGACACACACCAGTTCCAGCCAATTTCCACTGCGTCCAGCCCCAATTTCGATATGGTGCTGGGCATGGCTTTCCGTAAGTCCCATTCCCCGGGCGTGTCTCGCCTATCCTGATACTCCCACCAGTCCGCAACGTATACCTCTACATCAACTTTGGCGACTTCGTCGAGGGCAAAACCAACAAAACCGCCGACCCATACATCCAGCTACTCGCCACGACGAACGACACGTCCGAGGCGCACTCCGACTTCGTCAAAGTCCGCGGCTCGTCCAAGTCGTGGAACCCGAACGGCACCATCCTCGACCGCATCCGCGCGCACCTCGCGCTCGTGATCGGCCTCTCCGTCGGCCTCGGCGTGCTGCTCCTCGCCGCGATCGCGTTCTGCTGCCTGCGCAACCGCAAGATGCGGCCCACGCCCGCGGGCTTCATGAGTTTCAACAGCTCGTACCAGCCGCTGCACGAGCCCGCGCCGCCGTCGTACGAC
This sequence comes from Phlebiopsis gigantea 11061_1 CR5-6, assembly GCA_000832265.1. Classification (NCBI taxonomy): domain Eukaryota; kingdom Fungi; phylum Basidiomycota; class Agaricomycetes; order Polyporales; family Phanerochaetaceae; genus Phlebiopsis; species Phlebiopsis gigantea. The sequence goes on from KN840477.1 coordinate 150,134, forward strand.
ATGCCCGCGATGGGCGCCGGCGGGTACGGCGCGCCGCCGCGGGAGCACGGGACCTACAACAACCCCTGGGACTCGCACTACTAGCTTGGGGCGCACGGGCGTGGCTCTGCAATGCGCGAGGCTGCCCTGGATTTTTTGTTTGTATTCTCTCGCGTTCCTTCTGTTGTTTACCATATGTACATACCGCGGACACTCATCCTCACCTCCTTTAGCTGTCGCAATCACATGCTCTCGCCCGTCTCGGGGAAGGTTTTACATGTAATAGAAATCGTTTGGATCACAAGCTGCCAGCAGCGGGGGAACATAATATAAATTGAAGCCGCGCCTCATTCAACTATAGGTGCGGGAGGGTGGCGACCGATCTACACTCAAATCTAAAGGAAGGACTCGTGAACGCATGCGGAAGTGGCATCTAGATCTACAGACAGTATGGAACCGAGCGGTGGGATAAGAGAGAGAAAGGGGCACGAAAGGTACACGGCGAATACAGATAGCTGGAAAAGGAGCAGCCAGGTGCGTGGAGATATTCATTCTATCGAGAAACGACGAAGCAAAGACGGTGTAATTACGGGGATATAGACTGTATAACCCGGGAGAAGGGGGAGGAGCAGCAACGCTAGGAAGGCATGCGAGAGTCCACAGCCGAGAGGAGGTCTAAGAGTGTCTGTATGTGATGTGCAAGCATGTTACAATTGCGGCAGCGGTCCTGGATGAGAGTCGTGTCTGGCATTAATCTTGGCCGGGTCGTGACGCTCAATGCACATATGAGGCGAGTTGGGATGTATATGCAGCGAGAAAATAAAAATATGATAATATCATGGCTCATCGTAGGCCGGTAGCGGCTTCTATTTCACTAAATCGCGGGAGCTCGACTCGCTTGTGCCCGACGGCAGCAGCCGGTATGCTCTTGGCGTCTTCGTCGCTGTTCAGCAGGCCCTGTAGGCCGGCGACGTGCGCGGGGCGGCTGTTGGGCGAAGACGGCGAGGAGGGGAGCTGCAGTGGCGCGAGCCTGATGGGCGGGGACGAAGCGCGCGAGCCCGACACTGAGGGAGCAGCTGACATCTCCGCTGATTCGCTACCGATGCCCATGGGAGTGAAATGCGGCGGCGTCGTACTGTCTGAATGAGCCCGAGGGTTGTGGGAGGGGAAGCTTCCACTTGTCGGCCTTCCGCGCGGGTGAATAGGCGTCATACCAAACGCAGCGCGCACCGAGTGCGCGAGGTGGTGATGATGCGTGTGGTCGCGGCCATGGGACTGCTGCGCCTTCGAGTGCTGTTGCTGCCAGTGCGGGGGAGACGGGGCGCGCGAGCTAGACGCGCTCAGCGATCCGCTTCCGACAGCCGCAGCGCAACCGGGCGCGCCGTTGTAGAGCGAGTTTGCATAACTCCGCGGGCTGCTGCCGTTGCTGCTCGGCCCGCTCGAAAGCTGGGGGGTGGGGAGGTACGCCGAGGTGCGCTCGCTCGAGTACGGCAGGTACGGGCCTGATAGAGATGCATGGTGCGACAGTGACACCAGATCACCCGTGCTGTTTCGCTTTCGCCCGCCCAACTTCCCCGTCGGCGGGCTGTCGGGCGCACCAAGCCGATGACCGTGGGGGTAGGCCTCCGTCGGACTGTCGAGGCCTGGCGGGGGCAGATGGAAGGGAGATGGAGCGCGGGAAGGTCCCGTAGAGTGTATGGCCAACTTTCGCATACCGCCTAGAAACGGACTCGTCGAAGGCGTGAAAGCGACGTCGGCCCCTGGCGTTCTGTTTCCGTACGCTCCAGGCACGCCGGGATGATCATTTGGATATCCCGCCGACGCGACAGGCGCGTGCACCGCCACAGCACGTGTGGGGGACTGTGTAGGCATGAGCGAGTCGGAGTCGGAGCTGGCGGGGGACGGGCACTCCTCATGCCCCGCATGAAGGTGGGAACGGTGCGAATGGTTGTGGTGGGAGTGAGGATGCGGATGCGGCCAGGACGGATGTGTGTGGGGGTGTGAATGAGGATGTGCGGGGGCCCGCATGTCCCCAGCGTGACCTGTCGAGTACGGATGGGTAAGCATCTGGTCGCGACGCATACCAGATGCGCTAAGACGCCGGGTGTGTCTCTTGACGGGAACGTGGGGTTCATCTTCGGGCAGCCTGGGCATCGAAGCGTGGTATTCGGGATCGCGTTCTCGTGGTATGCCAAAATAGCCTCCTTCCTCGTTTTGCGGGTAGAACGGCGTCATCATGGGTGTGGTGGAGGCGCTCTTGCTCACACGTCCGTGTATGGAAAGAATTTCCGCATGTCGTGCCTCGTATTCAGCTCGGCGCAGGACCTCGGAATGACGGAGCTCGTATTCCGCACGTCGGAGTGCCTCGGCGCGTTCAAGCGCATAGAGCTCCTCCATCGCCACGTTTGACAGCGCCGTGAAGGATGCCGAATTTGACGCCAGTACATAGGACGGGTCCATGACCTGTGGGACTCGGGAGTTGTGCCCCATGCTGGCAGCTTCAGCGCTGAAGACAGCCGTGGGTCGGGCATATGACTCGGACTGTATATGGCGCAGTCAGCCTGCGAACGGAGAGACGAAGGAGCGGTAGCTCAGAAGGCTATGGATGCTTACCTCGTCGTCACTATTGGCCCTACTTCTTGCCTTCTTCTTTACACGAATGTTGATGGTATCTTCCTGCTGTCTAGCGGCTGGATGGGCAGGATATTCGATGTCCTCATCGAACATTTGGTCGCCGCGCGCTTTGCTCTTGCTGGCAGCGACAACGTGGCCATGGGCAGGGTGCCCACTGCTATGTATTCGTGAATGTCTTGTGAGCTCATCTGATCTCGAGAATCGCTTTTCGCAGCCGGGGAACGAGCACACGAATGGCTTCTCCCCTGTGTGTGTGCGGATATGGCGTGTCTGACATGTGATTTATGAGTATGGCGTAAGAAGCGAGAGGCCGGATCGCACCTGGTGCTCGAGTCTGCTGAACGCGCGGCCGCATAGGGGGTAGGGACATTTGTAGGGACGAGCAACGACCTTCTCCGAATGCGGGGGCGGAGGTGGGGGCGGGGCAGGCGGTGGCACAGCCGCGTCCATGGCTACTATGATGCGGGCGCGCAACATGGCGGTGAGCAAGCGGATTGTGTAGGGGCGACAGGGGTGGCGGAAGCGAGCATATATACGTCGGTAAGCGAGATTTAGGCAGCAGGAGGAAGGCCCGGACTCACGGAAACCGGCGGATGCTTGCTTTGAAGAGATTGAATGCAAGAGAGATATTTCCTGTCAGATGATTGCGAAGCAGGCCTACGCGTGGGAGGTGGGCCTTGTGGGTAGAGAGACGGCGAAGGTCAATTCAGAGCGAGCGGTGGAGATGACGGTCTGAGGACAAGCGGGGACCTAGGGGTTATCGAGGTACAGAATAAGAAAGAATCCGGGGATTCGCCGCCGGGAAGGTGGTATGGGGAAGAGATGGTGGCGGTGATGTCGACTGCGACAACAGATGGACGTACGAGGCGCGGCGAACCGGTTTCGCAAACGTGGGGAGGCGACCTGAACGTGTTTCCGGAGTAACGGCGAGTGGCTGCGATATGTCGTAACAGGTCGTCGTGCTCGGGGACGGTGGTGGCGGTTAAAGAGCAAAGCCTGCGGTCGCAGCACGCCGAAAATGGCGAAAAATGCGAGTGCTAAATTTGCCAGAAAATGTCGTCGGCGGGCGATGTGTTTCGCCAGCTCCCCGCGGTCCGCTTCAACTCTTTTCCTTTTCAGGCCTACCCCAGCCGTACGTAAGCATCCACGGCTGTCCGCATATGGCAATTCCCTTCTAAGTTTGTCCCTCCCGAGTCTGTCCTCCAGCGACTGCCCTGCTTATTGCATTTCGCAGCTCTAGCCTTTGCAAAGTATTCTTTGTGCGTTATTTTACGCCCGCACGCCCGCGCTCCAGCTCGCTCCAGTGCGCCCTGATCCATCCAGATACCACACACGCGGTGGCTTTATCGCCAGATAAACGGCCGTCCCCCCAGTGGCTCGCTGTCCTTGGACGTCGCCGCTTCGCCAACTTCACCGAGCACTCGAAATCTCGTCTGATTTCTGCGAGTGCGGCCGACGTCTTCACCTCCACCCATATGCCCCCGGATGTTCTATTCTGATCGCGTCGTCATCGATGCCTCCTCGTTGCCCGATGCGCCCTTCGAGCCCTGGCCTGCCCTGGCTGGCCCGGTGTACTCGACCCATGCTCGCAGTGTGCTCGCGCTGCGCACCGCTGCATGCTCGCCGGCAATCTTTCGTCCTTATCTAGACCTTTTCCGACGTTGAGACACGTTTATGCTAGACATCCACTCGGCCGCCGCCGCCCGTCATCGGCTCGCTGAGGGCGACTAAAGGGGGTGCATAATACGTCCGCGCGCTCAGCTTCGCCCCGCTCCCCGCCCCGCTCTGGCGATTTGACGACTGCGTCAGTCAGAACGGGACGCCCCCGACTCAAGGCACGCACTCGGTTTTCGCCGACTCATCAGTTCCGCTATCTTGAGAAGCCGGGGTACGAGCTTTGAGCAGGACCCCCGCATCGCTGGGGAACCTTTCGTCGTTCTCTACGGATCCCCGACACTGCGGGGCCTAGCGGGCCTTACCACTCCGCCTACGCTTTTCGAGCCCCGTCGCGGTCGCCAGCTCCAGGCCTGCCCCTGCGAGCGAGCGGTCTTGGTACTTCTTACCGTCGAGGCCCCAGACGTAGCGGCCCGCGTTCGTCCGTCGACGATCCTGCGTAGGTGACGCACCTTCTCTCCGCACCGTGTCGGAAACTTACTGTCATCGCTTCTGCCGAACCCCGCACTCCCATCTAGGTGCAGTCGCGCCCCGCCAACGCCCGTTCACCCGATTTCTCCCGGCGGCTGCGAGCATCTTGCGTCGCGCGACGTCAGGCGGCTGCGCCGGTCCGTACGCACGCGGCCCACGCCGGAAATGAAACCACACACTGCCGGCGACGCGATTTAGCCTTTCTACACCGCACGGGTGAGGATATACTGTGGATTATCTGGGATCGCGCGTGGGGGCGCCGTGGTTCCTCGCACAGCTGCCTCAGGCGCGTCGCACCACGATAGCCTGTTCGCAGCGGATTATTCGTGGCGAATCGCATGGGTATCGCGTTCAGTCCCTGTGGTGCGCGGCGACCTATCGCGCGGCCGGTATCCCCGCGCTCGCTGGCCCTCTTTTCCAAGATCTTCGTCGGAACGCATTTGGCGCAGGGTAGGGAACGCTCGCGACGGTCCCCTAGGCCGAACAGCGATGACAACAACGGAGATAGCGACGGCGCAAGCTTATTCCTCGAATTTCAGTCTGCGATAGACCCCGCGAACGCATCCCATCCTCTCCCACTCCACAACGCCCGTCAGCGCAGCCCGTCAGACAGATAGTGGGCCCAGCCGCGGCGGCGTCCGTCTGGGGTACATACATCACGCCGAAGATTCAACGGGGTCGCCTCAGGGGACAGTTCGCGTTGCGTCGCTCGACAAGTGGGCCCGCGAATAACCCGCAGCTCGCCCGCGCGACGCGTCTGCAGTGCGTCCTCTGTTTCGTGGAGAAGTGCGTAGGGACTGGGGCTCACCGCTTCTGCCGCGGCGGCCTTCTGCGACTAGCGTGGTCGTGCCAGTTCGCTGATGTTAGTGATTGACATCGCGGAGTTTTGCCGGGCGGATATTCGCCGTTGAATATAGTCTGGGGTGCCTTCTTGGTGCACTATGCTGTGTGCCAAACCACGAGGGCTGTCAAGTTGTATATCTTGTACACGATACGTGAAACATCCGATTCAATGAGACGAATACATTTTGCGGGGTAAATACATCTCGGATAGATCCAGAAGTTTTCTACCATCATCACACTATGGTCCGATCACGTCAAAGCTGGCTTGGGTATACACTATGTCAGTCTTTCTGACCCGCGGTCCCAAGCAGCGGCGAAGGTTAGCATTCCTTTACACACGTAAATCAGACTCCATGCATCGGTCCTTCGTGAATATGAACCTTCGCACCATCTCAGCACACGGCGTAACCTTACCGGTGCTACGTAATTCAAAACGAAGGTTGTTTCGTCATAGGCACTCGAGTTGTAGATTTGCTAGCGGTGGTCTGCGTCCGAACCTTATCTTCTTCGCGCACAATGCACTCAGACGAATCTCACCCAGCTAAATATATCAGGTGTAGCGTACTACTCAGTCAAGAACCTGACTGGCCGGCCGCGGGATAATTCGCACACGAACCTGCACATCAGAAGAACTTCTCAAAGATGAAGATTACGACAACGGAGTTCCTCGGTAGCTTAGAGACTTTCTATCTCGTAAGCTGCTCTTCCTGATAAGGCCTATGTCTACATAATTGCTCAGTGTGGGGAAAATTACACGGAAGGGAGCGAGTGTATCCAGGAAATAGATTTCTCGGAGTATGTAAGTTCCGTGCAAATTTACAGGATCACTAGGCATGCTTTGATTCATCACCCCAGCCTTACAGATGTGTTGTGATGTTGTTGCGCTGTTATGGAAGAGTTAAGGTTCAAGTTCCTTCGTGGCGTGGGAACTCTGATGAGATCGCTCTGAGATGGATAGGCGGACCGCGACGGCTCCTCAGGACAGGTCGGTATTCAATTAAATGAAATCTGGCTCTCTGCCTCCGTATCATATGACCGACCATAGCTGTGACGTTCTTTAGTGATCGCGGCTCATTTCAGCTCGGTCATTTGACCGATTTGATGGGGTTCAAAATGCGGGCCTTGGGACGGCCCGGGGACCCCCAGCTGTTTTTACTGTCCGCGACATCGCCGCATGTATACATGTGATTTAGTTGTCGTGCCTGAGCTCCCCATAGCAGCAGCGATGCGAGTCGCCTTAGATGTATTATGTATTTGTCCCCGGCTTGTTTCAGTGAACAAGCGGGTGTTAGCTCAAGCTCACAACATTTGCATCAATTTCTGTGGCACATGTATGGCCGTTGGAGAGAAGCCAGAGGGATGGGATGATTAAAAGGTTACATAATAGAAAACTTCTACACTAGATCTCCCGCTCCCTTAGGCATTGTATTTCCAGATGATCACCTACGTTGGCTAAAATATTTTTGGATGATCACCTACGTTACCTATACATTACACATGTCGCTCGAGTATTAAACAATGTCACTCAACCGGGGGGTCCTCCTCCTTATTCACCATGATATATATCATCATTCTCGATTCCTAGCACCGGAAAATTCTGTTTGCTTGCCATTTGTATTCATAGGCAGCGTTTCTATTTACTATCGCTCTCCTCCTTCGATCCAACATCAATTTTGTACCTTCCGATTCCCACCCATTGCATTTCCCAATCTTCAGCTCCGACCTCCAATCATTTCATTTAATATCCCACGTTCTCATCAGGTCACGGTCATGCCAACGCGAAGCGAAGCGTCCTTTATATTATGCGAGGCGTCCTTTATATTATAGCTTCGTGTAGTGTTGTCCAATTATTCATTCGGTATAGGTTAACACATCTATAAACGATCAGTCAAACTGCCCATAGATCATACTTCATGTGCATAATGTTCTCTAAGCAAGTATCATGTACAAGCTCATGTATTCCGATATGCTAGAAGGAATCTGTTATCAAATTCAGCCTTCTTCTTAAACGGCGCTCACTACGTGCGAGTAGCTCTGCGTAAGGGTGAAAACGATAGACTAAAGCTATAGCCTGAGGAATATCACCAGAAATGCGAGTGGGCAAGTCCTTCGGATCCCCCTGCAAGGATTCTCACGAACAGTGTATCTTCCCAGTCTCAAGGCATCGTACTTTCCCATGCCCAAACGCGCTCCAGACATAGATCCTCGAAGGTATAAAAGTCATAGGGCCCAATTTTATGACTGTGCGAGTCTATGAGCATCAGACACGGCAGGATCAAAGTCGTGTGAATTTGTCCGTGGCGTGAGAAGCCTCCCAGCAGCAACTAAGGTTTTTCGTCTTGCTTCCTGGATACGCCCGGCTTGCAAATATGCACCATCACAATGTCACAGGCGTACAAAACACTGGCTTCGTTGTGGCGGCGAAAAACTCACGCTCCGGCACTTGATTCCAGGGTCATGTATTGTAACCATGCGGGTTGTCACTTAAGTCGATTGCCTCCTCTGTATCCTATGTGACCGGGTGCTATGTGAAATGCCTGCCGATGGGATAAGCTCTCCGCGGAGTAAATGGATGTACGGATGCCGACATGTGCAAGCGCCATTCCCAACACGCGAGCTATCCGATACCACCATATAAAGCTACCTGCAAGCTGACTCACCAACAAGAGCGTCTTCACCGTTACTTCTGAGACCCCCCGTAACGCAGCAGAAATTCAACATGTCCGACCCAATTGTCTTATACGACCTTCCAGCTAACAACACACACCAAATGCCATGGTCGCCCAACACGATCAAGCCTAGGTGAAGTTTGATTTGTTGTCAGATACGCACCAACAGTCTAACGTAGTCGAAGGCTCGCTCTGAATTTCAAAGGGCTTAAGTTTACTACAGAGTGGGTGGAATTCCCTGATGTCGAAGCTGTTTGCAAGACGATCGGAGCCGCGCCAACTGGGAAGAAGGCCGACGGCAAGGACTACTACACCCTACCCGTCATTTACGATCCCTCGACGAAGAGCGCCGTCTCCGACTCCGAGCGCATAATCAAGTATCTCGATGAGACCTACCCTGACACTCCACGCCTCTTTCCCGAGGGCACCGAGGCTTTTCAGTCTCTCTTCTCCTCCCTCGTCTTCCCATCCGTGGTGGTCCCACTTCTCCTAATCCTTGTTTCCCGTATTAGCGTGCTCCTAAATCCGAGGAGTGAAAAGTACTTCAGAAGCACCCGCGAGGTGATGTTTGGGAAGAAGCTGGAAGAGCTCGGTGGTGAAAGCGATTGGCAGACGTTAGAGAACGGTCTGGTGAGGATCAAGGCATCGATGGAGGCGAATGGTCCGGGGAAGGATTTGCTGCTAATGGGAGACAAGATCGTATATTCTGATCTCTTCCTCGCCTCTGTACTCACTTGGGCGAGGGTTGTGGCTGGCGAAGAGTCCGAGGATTGGAAGAGGATCGCGGCTCTTCACGATGGGACGTGGGCGAGGTACCTAGCACAGTTCTCTCAGTACGAGTAAATACGGGCCCTTCTGTCATTTTACATCCCGCTACATATTGACGTAGTATTCATGCTTGGATTCGCCCACCCCGAACGAAAATGATCAGCAAAATGATGGCTATCTTTCCGAGGAGCAATTAGAACTTGACTTCCCTCGAAACGGCGATGACCAACCTTGTCTCCTCTTCCTGAAGGTTCGTGCGTTCGAGTAGACTTTTGAGATTACGGGCTGTGAAGGAGATAGATCACATTGTTCAGCAGATTCACTTGCTGTAATTTATAGTCCTGCAGACTATCAGGTCAGACTAGCTTGTGTGTGCCCCCACCGTCGCACAGCGTGTTGAGACACGCATGACCTCATTCTGCAAAAAAGGCTTCTATTCAAGCGCGATGCATGACGCGCCAGTATTTCATGCTAAGCTATCACACTTCTTCATTTCCAGAGACTCCTGAATGAAGAATCACTATCAGAAGGTTACACGACATGAAAATGGTCACCCACTGGCTCATCAGACTCCATTTCGTCTGTGTGGACGAACACCTGCTCCTGCATATGGATACCACTCAGGGAATCTCCGACTTGAGTACCAAAGTTCACGGCGCGACTGTCTCGCGAGACGCCGCGCGAGTGAGACGTCGACTTGAGGCTTCGTCGGTCACAAATATGCATCCGGCTATTGAACATGACTAGCAAAGAGTTTGCGTATAGCTTGGCGAGAATCGCGCCGAGGCAGCTGTAGTATGCCCGTTGGGGAAGGGCGACGTAGAGTACGAGAACGAGTATGGCGGCCATTGCTGACATACAGCTGTAGCGTGAGGATTAACATAATAATCCTGTTGAGACATACCAGTTAACGTTCCTGTCTCCACGATGAGCTGGACGATTCTTGTAATGCTTGCCCGAGTATCAGCCTGGATGGATTGTGAAACTCGTCGTAGGAGCTGACGGTGGGACTCAGTCAATGCCCTATGCTGTGCACAGACCCAATCGTAGGCAGAAACTGACCAGGTACGCCATCATCCCAGCGATGAGGACATCGCAAGCTGCACTCCCCGCAAGCCATACCTGAAAGACTGTGTTTCACATTGATATTTGCTGCTCGTCAAGACATGGACTTACGATGGTATTTGAGTGGGCCCTTTTTTCTAGGCCTTGGAAACTTCCGATGATGTCAGCTTGTGCTCCCGTGACTATCCCCGCAATTCCTTGCATGAGCGAGAGCTAACAGCATCTAATCAGTTCCCTGACGTGGGTGGAACTGTCCCGGGTAGAGGACGTACTGATATTACGAGACCCATCAATATCTTCGACCCCGACAGGAATCCTATTCGGTATCCATAGTAAACTTGAACCATGACGCTCACTAATAGTGATGAGGTACGGGCCTAAATCAGTCTAGAATCACGCTCACCTATACTGCTAAACACCGGGACCGCGAGCCATTCGTTGTGCATTGCGCTCAGTTGGTCCACTTCCCCATAGTGTTTCGCGTAGACTTGGAACACGTCTCCGGTAACAACGAATGTCTGTGCAGTGTCTAAAACGTAGACGATAGACACCAAGATCTTGCGAAAAGGTCCGTCATTAGGGAACGCGTAATGGTATAAGTCTCGGTTGTAGGAGTGTATGATTAATATTCGTCTCTGCGTATAGATAGCTCGTCGAACTCACAAACTTGAAGGGAGAGGACGCCGAAAAGACCCCAGTTGAAGAGACTGCCCAACAGCTGTTCTCTTTAGGGATGCTGCAAGCGCCACTACAGCCTTGACACTCACGAGGGGAGCTGCGCTAATGCACAGAAATATGAGACGACGCCAGTCGTAGCTCAAGGATGAGGGGGCTTACATAGGGGCTAAGTCAACTGGAGCAGTCGCGTTGGAAGACATGGGGGCATCGCGGCGAACTGACAAGGAACGCGTCTTATGTCTGTGGGTCGCCGTCTAATTTGCATCCATCATGACAAGCGGCTTTACCGAATGGTAGCGCACATGTTAGCCACGCAAAGCCGGGGCAGTGGGTACCATGGGTAATAGAGAGCGCAATATAGACATTGAACCTTACCTGTTCGGGTGCTCATCGCGATGGAGGCCGTCGAGAAGTGCATCCCGATGTGCATTCACAGCACATGACATCACCCAGAAATTCGGGTAGCGTCGTATCCGGGCAACGAGGGCTTCGTGGCAATGGAGAGGAACACGACTTGCGCAGGAAGGCACCAGAACGCCCGGAAAGAATTTGTATATGAGAAGAAATGAGAGTGTGGGTTCTCTCGTCGAGGGGGAAATCGAGGTCCGCAATCATATTGATGGAGCGCCGCAGCTCGACCGGTCCAATTTCCCATAGGCATGCTTGCATCCTACACACTTGAGCGGGGTGACATCAACATAGTTGAAACTTAGAAGGTGCGCCAGTGCCACACCATATTGATATGGAAAAGGGAGTTCCTGCTACCCTCGCTGCTGAAGAATCACCCCCAGCCTCAAGCCACCATTGCACACAGGTTAATCAAATTCTCACCGATTCTCACGACTATTTCGCCATCAGGATTTCTATGTAGGCCCAGGTGACCACTTCAGTGTACGACGGATACTACCAGCTTGACATCTAGAGGAGCAACCGTCAAATGAAATTGCTTTGAGAATATTCAGGGTCAAAAAAGCGCACTAGAATCACGCTAGGGTAGGAGTTTTCGGTGCATTTGTTGCCGTGGCTTATCAAATCTTACGCGTTTTCGTTGACGTACAATTCTGCAGTGTCGTGTACTAAAAGCCGCGCACTGTCAGCATCGCGAAAGGCATAATAACAAGAGCAATAATTGACTTACCTGGACAGCCGGGAGGGCCCCTCCAGGCGTTTATTGTGAATGACGAACAAGAGGGCTGCAGAAACAAATGTATTACAAGAGAAATATAACGAACATAAGATACACTAGAAAAGGCGCATCGATGAACAAACGCTTCATCGTCTTCTTCTGCTGCCCTGGAATTTTGACGTCTCTCTCCGCAGCCGTCTGTAAACCGGGTGAATATTCCAAGATTGTCGCCAAAATGGGAAAACACACACCGACTTGCCCGCTCTCGCTCAATCTCCCTCCTCTCCACCTCCTCGGCGCTGAGCACCTCGAACCGCGTCCGGAACTGCTCTGCCTCCTCCCAATCCCTCCACACGCTCCGCAGCGGCTTCGGCCCTCGCCCGTCCTTTGGCGTGCGCCCCCAGCCGAGGCCCAGCCCCGTCTTGTCCTTGAGCAGGCTCAGCCCGCTGCGGTCACGCGGGCGGTCCGGGTCGTCTGCGACAGGCGCATGCGACTCGGTACCGATGACGCCCCACTCGATTGCGTCGCGCTTGTGCTTGATGAGCTCTTCGTGGATCGCGTGTGCCACGAGGGGGACGGCTTCGCCAGAAAGGCCGAGGTCGGCGCAGAGTGTGAACGCAAACTGCTCAGGCGTCAGGGGAGAGAGGAGGTCCCACTCAATGTGGTCTTGCAGGTGGTATGTTGCTATCTGGACGTCGATCTGCGGGAGCGTGTTCGGTGAACTGATGAACGTAAAAGTAGAACAAGGAACGCACGCTGAGGATAACGCGACACTCTGGCACCTCCTCTTCCCCGGGTGAGTATGGGTCCACCACGTCAAAATCCATGGCCGAAACGCCTTCGTGGTCCTCCAGCTGAGCCCGTATTTGGTTTGCGACTAGGTCGGTCCACGTATTTGTGGGAAGGTCTAGGTCTTGACAAAACGTGCGCGCAAAGGCTTCAGGTTGAATGAGGTCTTCGTTCAGGTTCCACACAAAGCAATCGCGTATTCTGTGGGTGTCGGTCTCAAATTCGACGCGTATCGGGACCAGAGCCGAAGATTTCCGGGCTTGCATCTCCAACGACTCCGGGGGACTGGCCCAACGTCAGTGAGATTCTTTTTTGCCACATCGATGTACTCACAAGTACTGATGCTGTGTCGGTTGTGCGGGTTTTGCTGTGATGATCCTTTCTGGAGGAACCAAGCCAAGGTAGCTTTGATGGTGGTCATTTCTTTGTAGAAGCCCAAGTGTCTGCGGGGCAGCTTGTACGAGATGCGTGACGCCTCCTGCGCTGAACACGCCTGCCCCGATAGGGGCTTTGCTCGATAGTCTCCCTGTCGTGCGAACCGCCGTACGCGTTCCGCCACTCGCAATAAAGTCAGAGTCGTCCGATTCGAGCGCGCCGGCGTCGGGAAACTCGTCGCCAGATCCTGGGTCCGCGTAGTTGATGATGCCACCCCTGCGGCTGCTTCGGGTGGCCACAGCAACAGCCGTCGGTTGAGACAGGACGGGTTGCATGAGCAGCGTCGCGCCTGTACGTAGTCGCGAAGGATATGTGGTACGATACGCTTGAGGGACGGTCGAGAGAGCCGGCCGTGGTGGGTCCTGCATGGTGGGAGCTGTCTGGGGCATTCCCATAACGTTCGGAGTCGTTACACGGGGGATGGAGGGCTGGTATGCAGGCTGGTGCGCGCTAGTAGATGGTTGAGGTGTGAGAGCAAGAGAGCTGCCTTTTACAGGGCGGGTCTTTCTACTTGGATTGGTTCTGCCATTTGTGGGAGGCGGCGTTACTGAGTTTGACCAGTGTTGTATATTGTTCATGTATGCTATGAAGAGGCAATTTGTTGAGAATTAGAACAGCAAAAGCGTAAAAAGCAGCATACCTGGGTGAAACTGTGCAGGCGTGTTGAGAGGCTGGGGTTGACCTGCACCATTCGAAAGTTGAGTGATGGCCTGCTGCAGTTGGGCATCTGTCATACTCTGGAATGTGTTTCCACTAGCCCCGCTCCCTCCAGCTTCGGACATTTTGTTCAAATATTGTCGGAAAGGAAAGATTGATGAGTGAATATGGGCGCGAGGGTGTGCGTGAGGTGGGCGGGACGCTTTCGCGTCTGAGAAATTGTCACGAGTGACGACAAGGACGCGCTGGTCACAGATGTCACATATCATATCGTCACTATCGCCGACCTTCGTCACGCTTGGCCGAGGCATGCGCGCTGTAACGTCGGAACCCCTGTCCCCGGTCTCCCACCGTCGCCTCTCTCGAAATATTGCTGAGACATCGCACACTCTTGTCTTATCACACCTCATTGCTTTGTGCGACGCGCAACATCTCGTATCAGCCCCCTTTGTTACCCCAATGCTTACACAAGACTCCAACCAGGCCTGTATGAAGCTCGGACAACGCGTGACTGATACCTCTCATAAGTCGACGTGGTTGGTTGATCAGCCTCGGTGACAGGCACCCCTGTCTAGAAGTAATACCGCCGTATAAAACACTTTTAGCAGCGTGCCAGCTCAGGTATTCGAAACATACTCTATCCAAACCGACCACCATGGGCATCCTACAAGGCTGGCACAGAGGCGAGAAGGCCATCCAGGAGAAGCTCGGCTTCGCCGGGCCAATGGCTATGGGATACACCTGGATCGATGCTGAGATGCCAGAGCAGCACCGCGAATTCCACACCACCCGTCTACCATTCATCCCTGTTGCGACCCTCGACGAGCAACAGCGTCCATGGACATCGATCTTTGCGGCACAGTCGGGCGAGCCGGGGTTCGTGACGAGCCCATCGTACAATCGCTTGGACATGGACATTCGCTTGTGGGAGGGCGACCCATTCTGGGAGAATGTCCAGCAGTTCGACGGGCAGAAGATGTTGATGGCGGGTATCGGCATCGAGTTCCCCACTCGGAGGAGGAACAAGTTTGCTGGGCTGTTTACCAATATCCAGCAAAAGAACGACATGTTCCATCTCGAAGCGACCGTGAATGAGGCCATAGGGTACGTATCTGCGTCTCTCGCAAACGGCTATGTATTAACACCGCCGTAGAAATTGTCCAAAGTACATCAACGTCCGAGAGATTGACCCCCATCCTGACACCTTCCCTATTGTCGTCCACAAACGGCGGAACATGAACGAGGGCGAACGCCTTCCTGATGAAGTCATCCAGTTTATCATCGAAAATGATACCGTCTTCCTCGGGTCTGTTTTCCAGCCGCACCTCAACGAATCTATAAGATATCCTTCGCATGTTGGCCAGAATCAACGAGGCGGAAGGAAGGGTTGGGTCAGAGTCAAACCATCAGACGGAAGAACAGTGGTTCTCCCAGACTACTCAGGTATGTGCCGCATATGCACGCAGCTTCACGCGATACTTAAAGTAACTCCAGGAAATCGGTTGATGACGTCCCTGGGGAACATCGAAGCGACTCCAGTAGCCTCCGTTACGATGGTCGATTTTGTAACAGGAGATGTTCTGTATCTCACCGGGGATGCACGAACACTCGTTGGACCTGAGTCGCTCGCTGTCATGCCCCTTCAGAAGGTCGTTACGGAGCTCGCTGTTACTGGCTACGTTTTCGTTCGCGATGCACTTCCTGTCCGCCAGCGCCCAGGGACTCAGCCCACTCGTAGCCCCTACAGCCCACCTGTCCGCCTACTAGCAGAAGAGGTCGCAGCTGGCACGTCGAAATATTTCGACGACGACACCACGGTCACTCTGGCATCGGTCAAGTTACTCAGCGGGGACCTCGCGACATTCACCTGGGAAACGTCGAAGAACGTCGTCATTAAGCCCGGGCAGACCACGATCTTGGGCTTCGCCGACCTCGTCGGCGCAACGCAGTACCAGCACATGGCGCCATTCAAGCCAACGAGCGTGAACGACGACCGCATCCGCACATGGACCGTCTCGAGCGCGCACCTCGCGCCCGAAGGCACGTTCGACCTCACGATGCGCGAGAAGCCCGACGGCGTTGTCACAGGCGCGCTCTTCAAGATCGCGCGCAAGCTCGCCGAGATGCGCCCCGAGCTCCTCCAGGACACGCGCCCGCTCGGGCTGCAGGTCAAGCTCGTCGGCATCTCGGGCGACTTTGCCCTCGCCCTCCCCTCTTCGCCTCAGGAGCCAGCGCCGCGCCCGATGCTCTGGCTCGCGGGCGGCATCGGCATCACGCCGTTCCTCAGCATGCTCGCTGCGATCGCGCTCTCCGCCGACTCGGGCGTGCGCTGGGACGCCGTCCTCGCGCTCTCGACGCGCGAGCCGGAGGTGCTCGTGCCGCTCGTCGCGGCGGCCTTGGGCGGGCGTACGCCGAAGCTGCGCCTTGCGATACACATTTTCTCGGACATCCCGGTCCCGGCGTCCCCGACACTCCCACCGGCGGACGAGTTCGAGGTGACGTTTGACGTGCACCAAGGGAGGGTAGGCAAGAGCGTGTTTGAGATGGGTGATTTGAAGGATAGGAAGGTGTATATGTGTGGGCCCGAAGAGTTCGAAAGGGCGATGTTGGATACGCTGAGTGGGTACGGCGTAAAGGACGTTGTCAGGGAGTCATTTGAATATTAATTAAAGCTTATCCATACTGTATCTCACCCCCATCTTGTATTTTAGGATCACACAAAGATATTTGCTGGACATGACTTCTGTCGTGACTCCTTTCCAACCGGTATCGCGTCACTAACATCATCACCACTCGAGCAGGCATTGTGAATTCTCACTGACTATCTAAGCTGATCATGCATCGACAGAAGGTCACCATGTTACTTAACAAGTACGTACCACACACCAAACGCTTCCAACGCGAAGAGCTAATCACCCACATATTTTATCAGTAGATGTACGGAATAAGCTTGTAGGGAGTCCTCCTCGCCCACGCCTCCCACTCTGCTCCGAATTCCTTCCGCATGACCTCGTCCTCCGCAGGTATGCGCGATATCAGCATGCTCACCAGGTAAACCCACCAGCTTCCCCACAACCCCACAAAAATCCTGCTGCCCCAGCTATCCAGTCCGACACACTCATGGTACCAGCTGCCCGACCCAAACTGAGTCAAGGCTGTCCCGAGGGCAATCAGGGCGCTGCCTAGGTAGCTCGGATGGCGTACCACCGAATACGGCCCGCTGGTGACGAGCTCGTGGTCCTTTTGCACAGACATATACCAGGTGAAGAACCTCCCGAGTGTGCGGTAGCAGGCGAGGCGGAGGACGCTGCCGGCACACAGCAGCGCGCAACCCGCGAGCCATGCTGGCGTCAGGCGCACGTGTTGGGCGTGGGCTGGGCTACGCGAGAGGAGGGACAGCACGGTGTCGGAGGCGGTGGAAGGGAAGCGTTCGGCGAGGACTATCGCGGACTCGCCGAGGAAGTCGCCCCAGAATACAAGCTGTATATATCCCCGTCTGCGTAAGTTACCCGTCACACCACTGCAAATGATAAATTCTGACTTTGTATATTGCTGTTAGGAGAGCTATGGAAGGCACGGTTTTATCTAAATGGTCTTTCCCTGCGTACTTTTTCTTCTCTTCTGGACTCGGAGATGCTAGTTGAGTCGCCGGCGGGGGCCTCATTGCTCGCAACGTTAGCGTGGAAGCGGCGAAGAGGGTGGGTATCTTTAGTAACGGCGAGGATAGACATGTAGCGGCGGGAAACCACAGCATCGTTGGGGGTGAGCGCGGTCCTCGATGCCCGATTACTCACACCCTTTTATAGCTCATTTACACGAGGAATCGCTGGCACCACGTGTGCAGAATTCTATTCCGTGTCATCAGCCGGATACGAATCTTTTGGGCGCGCGAAAGTCAATTTCCGGCTTTAGCTATTCTAATACTTGGACTTACTGTATATATCGGAGGACGCTCAGGTTTAGATTTGGATCATTCTCGTGGTACGTAACTTGATATCGAGTCCACGAAACCCCTCTTTCTCACGATCTACATAGCAGTATGATCTAGAAGTGGGCTATGATTTGCCGACAGGATACCTTATATGGCTAGCTGCAATGAATACGATTCGCTGGCTTCGAGGACTCAAATACACACAAACAGTATAGAAGTATGGTAATAGTGACCGCGGAGGTTCTACAACATCAATGCACGTACTTAGTATGTCTCAAGTATATACAGCGGCCTGACTCGTAATAATCCCAACTTTCCTGCGGTACACACGGGAAGGTGTATTGCACCCGCGCGCTGCATTTAGCTGCCGTCACAGAAAGGACTGCCAGCCGAGGTACGACCATGTTCAATGCCGCCTACGATCAGGTGAGCGCGATAGCTTGCAGAACAGGATCAAGAAACTCACTGGCAAACCTATCCCTTCCGGCAGTGTTGGAACCGCATGCATTGTTGATAACATTATCCTGAGGATGTACATCATTGGCATTCGCGGTCTGGGAGCTAACAGTGTCGAAGTTGCAGACGTAGACGAGGCCGCTCCCTGCAGCGAAGGCGGAGTGAGTCCTCCAACGAAGTCGTGTGTGAAACTTTCATATTCACCGAATTGCGTAGCGATGGCGCCGCTAGCGGCGACAACGTTGTAGTCATCGAGCAGGGCAAACATCGCATTGACGGCGTTCAACTTGTCGCCGCCGCTGAACTTCGCCTTGAAGCAGTTTGTGCCCGTGCTCGCACGGCTGGCGAGCTCGGTAGCGTCCTCCCTCTCCACGATGCTGGGTAGACCGCGCGCTTCCATGCGTCGACGGAGTGTGTCGGCGGTGACGAAGGAGGTGATGTTGCCGTGGCGGTCAAAGGTGTAGGCTCCGTCCTCGCTGCGTCCGGCCAAAGAGAAGCCAGCACGAGAGGAGGCAACAGGATTAGCCGCCGCCGATGCTACGAAAGCGGAGAGGGCGAGGAAAGAGAGAGAAAGCTGCATGACTGTGGTTGATTTGGTAGAGTGGTGAGTGGCTCTGAGGTTTACGGCTCAACAGCGCAGACATTTATACCTTTCAGCAGCCCCATTTATTCCCATGATCGTGGTAAACATAGTATGTACTACGACAGCTGGTGCACTTCGAGGCTCTTCTTTGGAATTGGCGGTAGAAAATGTGTCAGACGAAACGACGAGCGGTTTCAGGTTCTTGCTTCACTCAGCCAAATGTATAGACCCCGCCAAAGATATGAAGTACCTGTATATTGGTGTCGAGTCGACGTTGGGCTACTTGACATGCTACTATCAAGAATGATCTGCGCTGAGGCAAATTCCTGAAAGGCTGCCACCGAATGGTCGCAATTGACTTCTTGTCCGACGGGGTACTATGTAGACGGCCACCTCGTTGTAAATATCCCGCAAGCACGACGCTGTTCCCCTTGCAGTCACCTTTGTATGACGATTCTGTGACTCAGAGGCTTCGACACAGCTCGATGTATCAGCAGGAGGGGAAACATCTATATTGAATGCTGAGCAGAGATTCAACGGGTAAGGAGCGCCCTTGTTGAACGCTTTCGCTGGTACTTCCGCAGATCTAGGGTTGATCACCGTTGAAACATTGAAACGTCGATACCTGAAGCTTCTTGGGAGGCGCCGCATTTGACATTTGCTGGCAGCTGGTCCGAGGATGATCGCAATCTACACAGTCTCCTAGACTAATGATGATGTTGACACAGACATGAGAAACTGGGTGTCAGAGTAGAAATTATGTGGTACAAAGAAGCGACATATAAGTCCGTATGAGTATGTACCGCAGAATATGGACACACTGTAAATATTCACTTGAATATAGGTGGAAGTTCTAGACTAGTGCTGCCGTGAAGTTAGCGCCGCTCGGTCGCGAGCTACTCCGCGCTACCCCGTGACTCTCCGTTGTGGCGCAATGCTAACCACCACGGGGACTGCATCACGCCGTCACGAAATGAGCTCATGCAGCTCAATCTGGTACGTCCAACTCGACCACCACGACGATTCAAGGCGACTTACTTTCGTTGTGCTAGGCCGTTGCCACGATGTTCGACGGCCGTCACTCGTCCTTGACAGCGAGCGTCGTCGCCGCGCTCGAAGGTAGTACATCTGTTCTACTCACGCTCCTCGCAGGCTACCTTGTCGGACACGCCGGTCTACTCGACCACATCACCGTTAAACGACTATCATCACTCTGCTCACAGCTTTTCCTGCCATGTCTGATCATCGTAGAGATGGGCCCCGAACTCACCGCGGATAACCTCCACCGATTTTGGATCATCCCCGTGTGGGGACTTGTGAGCACGACCATCGCGCACTTGGTTGGTTGGGCTGGTCAAGCGGCCCTCCAAACCCCGTACTGGGTCATCGTCGCTGCTGGGCGCCCTAATACAAGCGCGATGCCGCTGCTTCTCCTCCAAGCACTCGACAACATTGGCATCCTGGCAGAGCTGACACATGGCGTAGACGAGACGGTGTCGTCCAGCATCCTCAGCCGCGCCCGGTCGCTCATCCTGTTGAACGTTGTCATCCAACAGACTTTGACGTTCCAGGTTGCACCGTCTATCCTTCGGAAGGACGCTGCCGGGAAAAGTATCGAAGAGAGTGGCCCTTCTAGTCTCACTCCCGCGGTGCCCATACAACATGCGTCACACATCAATCCTCTTATGCAAGACCCAGAGCGGGTCGGACTCCTACAGGACACAAGTGGTCCGTCGTATGGCTCCGCCGTCTTACCTGTCTTGGATCCAGTCGCCGACAGCTCGCCTCCTCGACTGCCGAGGGCATTGGAAAGAATCGCCAAGCCGCTCACCAAGGTGCTTAGCGTAATCAGTGCGCCCCTTTTTGGAGCAATCATTGCCCTTGTTATCGGAGTGAGAGCCTGAACAACCCCGAGCTATTTTCCTTCTGATCCTCCGGCAATGACGCAGATCACACCCCCACTACACCGACTCGTCTATGACGAGGAAGGCGCCTTCTACAATACGGTGACGGAGTCCGTGCACAATTTAGGCGAACTATAGTACGTCCGGCCGCGAGCAGTGGAAGGCCGATCCGAGTAATATATCGAATTTCAGTGTCACACTGCAGATGTTCATTGTCGGTGCGGAGCTGGCGACAATCCCGAACGCGTTCCCCGGCGTCCTCCCCACGTCGTGGGCCATGTTCACCCGGTTCATCGTC
The DNA here is from genome assembly GCA_000832265.1 of Phlebiopsis gigantea 11061_1 CR5-6. NCBI lineage: Eukaryota > Fungi > Basidiomycota > Agaricomycetes > Polyporales > Phanerochaetaceae > Phlebiopsis > Phlebiopsis gigantea. Next base: position 171,094 of record KN840477.1, read on the forward strand.
ATGCCTGCAGTGAGCCTCCTGTTCGTGTGGGCCACTGCGGGGCGCGGGTGGTACGTCAACGACGAACTCGTCTGGTAAGAATATACCCGCTGCATGTCGATCTACGTGCTCAGGTATCTTCCCGATCAGGTTCATTCTCGTCCTCATGCCCTCCGGGCCTTCCGCGATGCTTCTCGCGAGTATTGCAGAGCTCGTCGACGTCGACCAAGGTCCCATAGCTAGCTATCTCACCATATCAGTACGTGTTTTGGAGTTAAACCCGGAGATGTGACAGTGACATAATTTGTTGCAGTATCTTTTCTCCCCACTCATGGCTGTGATATGCTCTCTTGGCTTGTTCGTAGTTCACGACGCTTCAAAGAGGCTCCCATAAACCTTTTATTCGGTCATGTCATGTCAAATTGGTATACTTTGTAACATGCCATGGGCACCCATTCACGGTCGAAAAACATTGCATCGTATCGCGAAAGCCCTCTCCGTTCACTCCCACGAGCCCGTCTAAAGCGCGACAGCCGCCAGCAGGGATTGAAGACGCAGGTTGCTCTAGGCAAGCAGACACACCGTGATCAGCCGGCTCCGTCGCCGCGACAGCAGGATGGCCACAAGACGAAGCTGAGTACTGAGGTGGTATATTGGACAAATCCTACTAGCGGAATATTGGCGTAGTCTTCGAGAGGTGCCTCGCAGGATTTACAGCTCCTCTTTCGCGAGCCACCTCTTCACAATCTCCAACGACTCCTCTCCCTTGTCATAGGGAGCCTACAGACGATATCAGCCACCGAGCCGCTCACGCACAAAGCAGCGCCTCTCACCATATGCCCAGCTCCGTCGATGGTGACGAAAGTCAAGGGACCCGCACTCCGCGTGAGACCGGCTTTCTGGCCTCCAACTTTCCACTCCCTCAGCGGCTGTGCCGCAAACTCATCCTGCCCGGTCCACTCGAGCGCAAGCGTCATCCGCTCGTTGCCCACCTGCGCCACCCGGAATCAGTACGCGTGGCGGGACGGACGAGCGTGACGCACCCAGTTGCACGCCCAGTCGTTCGCGCCGACGTATATGAGCACGCGCACGCCGCGCTCGAGCAGTGCGCTGATGTACAGCTGGGTGGGGAAGATGTGATCGAGCTTCGCCTCGAAGCGCGCGTTGACCTCCATGTTGCACATCGAGAAGTTGCCGCGCGAGGCGTCGACGCCGATCGTCTTGCGGATGTCCGGGCGATCGAGGAAGGCAGACATTTTCCTGAGAATTGGTAAGAGAAAAGATCGGAAAATCCAAGCGAGGGGATGTACTTCATGATTGGGTAGCAGAGCGAGTCTTCTAGTTCTTCCGGTGTGCTATGAATACATAGAGCATTACTTTATGTGAAAAAGGCGACATATGAGTGACGGACCATGACTTCGTAATATCGTACGGGTTGATACCTGGAATAAAAGTCTGTGAATTACGTTGGATGCATGACGAGAAGAGACTCACCAGCAGCGTTAAAGGGCCCGTCAGTGATAGTGGCACAGAAGGCCAGCGCGGCGTTACAGTTGATCGCGTCCGAGGTGTCATAGCAAGCCTCCTGGAACCATTTCTCGCAGCGCGAAAGCTACGTTTATGTGTTAGCAAAGATGGATACCGCGTATGTGATGAATGGTTCACTCGTTGCTTCATACCGACACATGTACTAGGATTGCAGTCGTGAGCTTCGATTTACAGATGGAGCGGAATGCCATACCTGATGTCCGAGATAGGATCTAAATGCGTTGGCTGGCACATCAAAGTGTACCAGGAGGACATCATGGCTTTCCAGTCCGTACAACCGTTGCCTGGCCGAACCTGTCAACCACAGCTTGGTACTGCAAACAGAGCCAGGCTGACCTATCATGGCGGAGTCAAGGTTGACTGGTGTCGCGCCCGCTGCAATCAGCTTCGCGTTCTGCTCGTACACCGTAGATGCGAATACAGGAATAAAACGCCCCTAAAATATAGAATGTAGCTTAGCTGACATTTTGTGAAGACATATGAAAGCACACGCACGCCAGCAGACTCGCCCGCCATGTGAAAGGGACGGCCCTTGAAGTCGCTGAAGTGTTCGAAGAATATAGCGACGAAAGAAGCGACGTCTACTGCGGCCTCCTCGGTGGTGCTCTACTCACTCATTTAGTAACGCGTTCTCGAATATCAGTGAGCATGGGGACTTGCCACATATTCTCCATGATCCGCATAGGAGAAGCCTACACCAATTGGTTGGTCGATGAAAAATACGTTGGCCTTCTCATTCCAAGAATACGGGTTGAAAGTCACATTATGGACATCATTGACCCGGCAAGGACCTGCATCGTCGTCAGCTACACAGTGAAAGCAGACTCGCGGTCACGTACCAAGTTCCATGAACAACCCGGCGGACGAGGAACACCCTGGGCCACCATTCGTCCAAAAAATGACATCATCCTCCTCAGGCTTGCTTCTGCTCTCGAAGAAGTAGAAGAATAGGTGCCTCGCCTCGACGTCGATATAACCGGTATACGCGCTGTACATCCCATGTTAGCTCACGAATATGACTAGCTTTTGGAGCGTACTTCACAGTGCCATCGCAGAACTCGGACTTCTTGATGCGAACGTTGTAGTTCGGGAACAAGGGATGTCCCAGAGTCGTGAAGCCGGACGTGGATAAGAGGCTCAAGTCCTCCATAGGCCTGAAAAGTCCAGCATCATACGACGAGTACGCATCCGTGTGAACCGCGATGGGCTTCTGGGCGACACCCACTGCAGAGGCGACGGCGAGCCCAAGCAAGAGGAGGCTGCTGGTAAACATGGTCGTGGTCCCAGGTAAAGGTGATCCTGACCTCAGGGATTCAGCTTAAGTATGTCTGTAGGTGTGAAGTCATCGTCAGGGGTCCACCCGTGCGGACCGCTGCGCTCGTCCGTCAGGGTGTCCCTTGATCGGCTAGAGTTGGGTACTGAGTTCAGCCCGCTGTCCATAACGCATGCCTGTGATACTGCGGCTTCAGGGACACGAATGGTTCAGCTTTGCACTCCTGCGTCTGGCTCTTCTGAGACTCTGTGAAGGGCAACTCTGAGTACGGGACAAGCTGGGTCGACGACTGCAAGGACATTGAATGTGAGAACGAAACTGGACGAAATCGCCACATCTAGGAAGCCGTGCGCACGAGGACCTCCGCCTGCAGCTTTCGTTCGAATGCGTCGGCGTACGCAGTCGCATGCGTCGCCCTCACATGGATGTGCAACAACGCAGGCGGCAGAGTCGCATAGTCATCGCGTACGAGGGGGCGGCCTGGCGCCGATTTCACCGGCTAGAACCGGCCCGGCACAGTTAGAACGATTATGGACCGGTATAAGAATTACAGCAGATTTTAATTGAGCATAAT
>KN840478.1:0-30323 GCA_000832265.1 Phlebiopsis gigantea 11061_1 CR5-6
GACTTTAAATCACGGTAATTTAATGACATATTGGGACATAGGGCGTTCATTTACTTTTGCTCCCCAGTGTATGCCTTATTCTAACATCATTTCTGCGCAGGCATGATGGCACAGCTGAAACCAAGGGGGATCTATATAAGTAGAGCTTCACTGGCAGTTCAAGTTGTAGCATAGCTCGCACCCGCGCGAGCCCAATAGGACCGCTATGTCTTCTGCCGAGAGCACACCGAGCAGTCTGCCCTACCTTGATGATTTCGAAATCAAGTTTCTGGCTTATCAGACGGGACTCCAGGATACAGAGGAGCTTGACGCACATTTGAAGCAGATGAGAACCGAAGCGTATGAGTGCCTGCAGCAGAATCAATTCTGACGTGTCAAAAGGTCTTTCCTCATAGCTGTATCCATGCTTTGACTTTGTGAAGTAGGTACACCACACATCCGATGAAACGTGCGCTCCGGGCCAGAAATGAAGCTCATGCTACGCGTGAACAGGCCGAAGGTATCAAGTCCGAGTCTGCCTGTCTATCCCGAGGTGGTGAAGCTCGGCCGCGAGCAATCTGGAGCAATCTTCCTTGAAGTTGGATGTGGCTGCGGTAGTGATGCTAGAAAGATCGCCGCAGACGGGTGGCCCGTTAGCCAGATCATAGGACCTATTGCGTGCTGGTAAAGTCCGATTCAAAATTCCTGAGGACAAGACTGACATTTTGCGCGTACCAGAGTTCTGGGACGTAGGGCACAAGACATTCAAGACTACGCCGGAGACTTTCCCTGCTAAATTTGTCGCTGGGATGAGTCCTTCCTTGCACCGGGACCCAGCGCCACCCGGTCTATCGCAATAGGCGCACCGATGCTGAACGAGTTGGAGACGCTATCGTCACTACGAGGACGTCTCTCCGTGATTTTCTCCTATTCCTTCTTCCACCTCTTCGACGAATCACGGCAGGCCTTAGCGTCCTTACTGTCTGTCGAACCAGGGTTCCTACGCCAGGGCGCCCATGTGTCGATGTAGACCGTCATTTAGGTACTCGCAAATCGGGTGCTGGACGACTGAGGGGCGACTTTAGCTAAAGAGCATCAACTCGCTTCTGACTGCGGCACCGACTACTGTTAAACTGACGGTCTCTCGAGCACAACTAGCCCGGTCTCCCCTCGTGTGTGCCAGTAAAGTGCGCTTTTGTTGCGACCGAGGCCTCTAATGAATCCCCGGAAATGGGTGAAGCAGTCGGTAGTTGCTACCTAGCGCGAAGGTCTGAGCTGGTACGTATTAGCTAGCTGATAGAAGTAATGGACCAAAGGAGAACTCCTGTAATATGATTGATTGATTGTGGATTGGGGTGATGTAAGGTGCACATTGACAGCCGAACGCAGCGGAGGATTCATCACCCTGTATCATTAGACTAGACCTCATTGCAACGTGAGAAATACTAGTAGGGTGATTCAAGTCATAGCACGGAAAACCAACTCACTAAGAGCGCAGACACTTCCGCTTGATATCGGAATCGGGATAGTTCACCCTTTCTTCTTCCTATCGTCTTGATAGAGTACTATCACTCTGGGGAATTTCTTCATCGGTAGCGAACGCCAAGTGAGACCTATTGGTGAATCTGTGAGTAATATGAATCTCAAAGTGTGATGTCTACACGTCACGGCGCAGCGCGCCCCGGTGTATAATCAAAAGCACCACTTGGTGGGACTAAGGAACCAAGTTTTCCCAACGCTGCAAAAGATTAGCACCATTATCAAGTCCCACCCCGCCCGAGGCGACATCATTGCACAGTGGACGAGCAATTTGCACATCATCGGGTGACTGAGGCATCCATGAGGAACACAAGTTCGAGCGTCGACTGGCCCACCAGCTGACCCTCACGTTCGACGCCCAAACAGCGTCCATTTCGGTGGCACCAACGCCGCACCGAGCAGCTTGTCCAACCTTGCGTCGGAGCGCCGATTATTTCGAAAGCCGGCGGGGATAAGAGATGCAATGCGCAAGTGGGTTAGAGGGATACGGCTTCAGCTAGCTTTCCGACATCATCGATGCATCTGCGTACTCCTAAAGCAGCATCTGACGCACATATACAGTTCCTGCATATATGTCAGCCACACTGACTCCGTGAAGCGAGTACTGCGAGATGTACGCACGTAATCACAGGCAGATGACAAGATGGAGATTGTGAGTATCCAGCTCAGGTCGATGTGTATTGATCGGACCTGCATCACATTAGGTGCCAAAGGTTGTTGCAACAAACCATGCAGTCCAAACCACACACATCAAGCCACGTCCGTTGTACCTCACCGTAACCTCGCCGCTCCGGAGCGTTCACCGAGTTGGACGTCGGCCACAATACGTGGATAGCGCACCACGATCAGGCATATATTCAATACCCGCCACATGAAACGCGAAGTTCTCTCTACAATGACCACTGATGATCCCAAAATTCAATACGTGTACGTAGGCAGTCGATGAACGGACGATGCTCACCCGCTTTCTGATCACTCATCTACCCAAAGTCGCCTTTAGACTTCTTCAATGTGTCCACCACGGCAAGACCTCGCTGCCGAACCTGCCCTTCTATTGTCTGCGGAACCGCATTCCGTAATGCGCGGAAATTGATATAGGGTACTGCAGACGGAAGCCCGGCTGAAAGAAGCAGATGACTCTTGCATCCAAACAACGGCCGAGAAAGTCGTCCAGTGACCTACCACTGCTCGGTTCCGACGGTGAGTGCAGAGGCCGTCTGCTTCGGAAGGGCCTATGGCGGGCAGAGGTGCCTTGTGTAAAGCTGGGGTCGGTATTGGTTCGTTGTATGCTTCGTGACCAGAAATTCAGCGCAAATCGCCAGGGAGCTCTCGGATCAGAGGCAACGGCCATGTCAGGTATAGCGACGTGGTACGTACTGGATTGCGAGTGCATGCGCAGAGCAGAGCAAAGGCTAGTCTGTACGCGGGTTAAATTTCTCATGCCCGAATGTATTGTCTTTGCCTGAGCGATGGACCGTGCAGTACCACAGGCCTAAATAGTTGCAAATGAACGTCCAAATTTCATTCAAAAGTAAGCTTTGACTGTACCTGAATCCCGGTAAGCCCTGTATGAGCGTGGGTGATACCGCTCATTCAGTTGTACCGCATTAAGACCATATGAGCTAGGTGAACGAAAGCTGGGCACCATTGCAAGAGGCCCTGAGCTATTGATAACAATCGTGCTATATCTTGAGGGCAATCCAAACGGCACACCCTATGAATAACAGAAGTACTCATCTCGAACTTTCGTGTGTTTTCCGTACTGCAGGTCGCTAGCAGGAATCGATATGCAAATACAATATTGACATCACCGGCCAACACGGGTACATAGCTTACCGGCGAAGGCAAGTACATGGACCATCAGTGTCCTAGTTTTGCAGGTTCGTCTGTGTTCCTACGCGTTTCCATACAGCATACATCCCGCGAATTGCATCGAAAGCCTTTCGGTCCGGGATCAGCCCATTACGCCAGTACGAAAGCACGGGTCCGTTACGGCGGCTTGCAGTATATGCCTCGCTCGATTTCTTAGGATGTCCACTCTGGTACTCTGTCAAATCGTAGGGTGTGTAGGTCGAGTTTTCGGACAATTTGCCATTGTCTACCTAGGCGAAATTGCAGAGGAGACGGGGTCCGGACTACATCGCGCCGTTTTCCGCCCCACAAACACCTGTAACACTCCCATTCTGCGGGTGTATGGCAGGTGCATGTCAAGCGAAAAACGCAGTTACGGACGAGATGGAGAGCCCTTGGTACATGTTTTGCTAGATAGACACACATTCTTTGTAGTCAAGAAGAGTGCGTCAGTGCAGGAGCTTGCGACTACGTAGGTACTCACCTGAAGACGAGGGCCGAGACGCTCAAGTGAGCGGCGCTTTGGGCCAATCCCCTGCCCTCTCCGCCTCCGCCTCCACCTCCTGTATAGCCTGCCCAATCAGCGGGTCCGACGAGAGGTCAAGGGGCACCATTTCGCGGCCAATAGCTCGGCCAAACCTCTCGGTGATGCCGGGAATCTCCCCCTCGACAGTGACGTCCTCTGAGTTCCGCTTGGTCGAGGCATTTGCAATGCAGCCTGCCTTGACATCCTCGAGCCCGCACGCGACGATCTGGTCGAACCACCGCCGCGGTTCTGGCGTGACGTTGATCGCAAAGCCGTGCGTCGTGAGCCGGTGGCGGACCTGCACGCCAATACTCGCGATCTTGGTGTGCGCGTCGAGGAACACGCCCGTGTTGTCGTTCGCGACGCTCGCAATCCCGTGCGCCTCCGTAAGGTGCGCCCGCAGCGCGGTCTGCATGTGGCAGATGTAGTCGCGGATTCCCATGGGCGGCGCCGCGCGCCCGAGGTCCAGCAGTGGGTAGCCCACGATCTGCCCGGGCCCATGGTACGTGTACTGTCCGCCCCGTTTTGTGGTAACAAAGTCTGCGCCGATCCGCGTGAGCCGTGTCTCGTCGTCCAGGACCTCGGGCGACGTCGAGAGCTGGCGACGACCTGCGGTGTAGACGGGGCGATGCTGCAGGAGGAGCAGGATGTCTTTGTGAGACTGCGTGCGTCGCTGTGCAAGTTGGAGTGTGTGCAGCCGCTCCTGCAGCGCGAGCGTGCGCACATACGGCAGCGGTAGACGGAAGTAATGGTAGAAGATCGGTGGCAAGGACATGGCTCTGGGCAAGGACGTGAACCGGGACCCACAGACGCCCCATGCTGATGCGCCACATACGTCCGCGTGGCGGCATCACGGCATCAGCCAAGGAGCGCCCAGCCTCAGGGCTCCTCTGGCGAGCTCCAATGATTGAATGGGCCTCCAGAGCGCAGCCGAATGTTGGTAAGCCACGTTCGTCGTGGACCCGATACTAAAGATTCAACCACCATGTCCGCTCGCGGTCGCAGAACTTTTATAGTAGGCGTTGGGCACACGGCTTTTACAAAGGTGTGCAGTGCAAATGTCTACGTGACAGCTCAGAAGGTAAATCAGTAGATGACAGCCCAGAGGTGAAAAAAATGTCGAAGACGTAAGCGCAGAACATTTCCATTATTTTTCGTCTCCTGAGCCCCATTTATTTGCTAGATGGGATTAGAAGCCGCGACGAAGGCTCTTCTCGACGCAGGTCCGTGTCTTACGAGGCTTGAGCGCAGCCTGAAATAATGTGTTTTCATTTAGGAATAACATATGACGCTATTGAAGCGGCATATGTTGGATACTGCTATGGCGAATCAACTACCGGTCAGGTGCGCACATTACACCGCTGTACGGTTGCAAGTGTTTAACAGTCCATAGAGGGCCCTATATGCCCTCGGGTTAACCGGTATACCCATTCTCAATGTCAACAATAACTGCTCTACTGGGAGCACCGCCTTGTTTGGCGCGAATAACATGGTGAAAGCCGGGTTAGTCGAATGCGCCATGGCGCTTGGTTTCGAGCAAATGGCTTCCGGAAGCTTGAAAAGCCATTGGCCAGATAGACCAAGCCCGAGTTTGATCATAGGCGCAGCCAGTGCCGAGGCTGAAGAAGGCCTCCCGTCCGGAGACAACTTCGGACCTGTCGCACCACGCATGTTCGCGAACGCCGCGCAGGAGTATTTTGACAAGCACGGAGGGTCCGTTGAACACCTAGCAAAGATCGGTCCGTCTTCGATCGCAATTCTATCGGGTGAAGCCTTTTATTTAAGTTGAATGCGTCGCCACAGCCGCCAAGAACCATAAACATTCCGTCAACAGTCCGTATGCGCAGTTCCATGACGGATGGAGCGTGGAGCAGGTACTCGGCGCCCCACGAGTCACGAAGCAGTTGACAAAATTTATGTGTGCTCCTACTTCGGTTCGTCATAATGAAGTGTTCTGCTTCCGTTCCTGACTTGGCTGCACAGGACGGTGCTGCGTGCTGCATCGTGGCGTCTGAGGGCTTTGTACATGCCCACGGCCTTGAGAACCAAGCAATAGAGATCGTAAGCCAAGCCATGACCACTGACGATCCCACGACCTTTGAGAGCAAAAGCCCGATGAGCGTCGTCGGCTACAACATGACCAAAGCCTGTGCCGATAAGGTCTTTGCCCAGGCGGGCTTCAAGCCCGGCGAGGGGCGGGACCAAGTGGGGGTTGTCGAGCTCCACGACTGTTTTGCTGCGAACGAGGTTCGTACTTCTTCCCTCCTGCGCAGTCGCAGCGTTCCCACACACGGGACACAGCTCATCACGTACGAGGCCCTCGGGCTGTGCGCCACCGGGGAGGCCCACAGGCTAGTGGAGCTTGGGGACAACACGGTGCGTGCCCACGGACCTTGCGCTCCGCTACGCCTCTTGATTTCCGGCGGCGAATCGCAGTACGGCGGCAAGTATGTCATCAACCCGAGCGGCGGGCTAGAGGGAAAGGGCCACCCGCTCGGCGCCACGGGCCTTGGGATGCATTTTTACATCGCCAGTACGTACATGCCCCGCTGCCTCGTGCCCCGCGCGCGCCGTTCTGACGGGATGGTTCGCGCGACAGTGCAGCTGCGAGGATGTGAGAACATGCGTCTTGTCCTGGGCTCGTCAGCTGAGCTGATTGGGCAATTATCCAGGGGCTGGCCCCATGCAAGCTCCTGGGCTATTCGATGCTCCTGACAGGCGTGGCAAGTACGGGCTTGTGCAGAACATTGGGCTGGGTGGCGCCGTCGTCTGTTCGCTCCTTCGCAGACCGGACTTCTTCCAGGCGAGTCGCCCAGACGGGAGAGACAGGTATGGTTTTGATCGTGAAGAATGCTGCGTTATCCCGCTGTCCTGACTGGTTGCTCCGCATCTGCCAAGGCTGGGCTACAATCACGCGCACGAATGTCGCGCAGTGGCCGCGGAAGACGTCGACAAGGTCAAATCCGCGAAACATTCACCGTCTATCCTAGGATTAGCGAAGCTCTGACGACCGCGGGGCGACAATCTGGCGGGCGTCGAGGTTCTCGAATCCCGCTTGACGGACAGGAATAACCCGTCTGCCTGCTCTATGGGAATGCGCGTGCCAATGATATCGAATTGGCAACTGAACAGAGTCTTGAATAGACTTTGGTACGAAGCAAGGTTTCCATGTGTCAAGGGATATTTTTTGATTGGTGAATGCAAAACGGTGGTGGGTATCTTTCCAACAATGTACAGATTAGGATGGCGTGGAAACTAGCGTAGCGCGTCGAGATGAGTCCGTCTTTTCAGTTTGCCCTGTGAGCCATCACCAAAAGCGAATCCTGCGGCGGGCCGCCTTGGGGCTCGTGGGACGGCCCCAGGCCAAATTGTCGTCGTCCATCATCTCTGCGCCTCCCTCGGATAGTGTGCGGCTGTCCGCAGCGGGCTCGAAGTTTGGGAGCTGGAGAAATCCCGCGGTTAGCATGACACGCCAAGCGGGGCAAAGGAATGTCGTACGAGAACGGAGACGGCTTGTGAATTTGTCGAGGATGTGGACAAGGTGGACAGCACCGAACTGCGCTTCCTCGACCGCTGGGAATCCTGGAAAACGATGATAGGGCATGAGCTCGATGGACGCTTGCACCGCAGCAGCAGCTAGTGTGAGACTGACACTGGATTTCCTGGAAGCAAGCGAGAGCAGGGACATAGGACGCATCCTTACGCAGCAGATGGGAGAGCAGCGAGAGCTGAGGGCGGGTAGCAGGGGGGCGGAGGCTGCATGGCATCATCGTGCATGCCCGCCTTATATCTCGCCAGGCTGTACCGCCCGCGCCTGCTGCCTCAGCCGCTGCTGCAAGTCACGCTTCTCCTCCGCTCGCTGGTGCTCCCATCTGCCTTGCCCGCATTCCCCGTCTCAGGCCACATGATCCCGCTCTGTCCAGAGCAGCCCTGGCCAGCAGCCCGACCAGAATAAGCCGCGGTCCGTCGTGCGAGCTTCCCCAGAAACCATTGCTCGTCCTGGACGACCCCAGAGATGCCATCAAATGCGGGGCATCTAATCTCATCCGCTCCTTATCTCGCACTTTCCGCCTTCGTCCAGGGATCTACCGCGCTGCATGCGACGACGTCCATCGCCGCCCTGCCTCATGCCTCCACCCCCGTATAATGCACGAAATCGCGCAGAGCATAGCCAACCTCACCAGCCCCGCAGCGTCGAGCAATGTCACCCTCACGTCCAAGATGGCGCAGTACCTCTTCCGCCTCCCGTCCCGCATGATAGAGCGGATGCGGCTGCTGGACAGCGTATTCGAACAGAATCTCGCAGTCTCCAGCGACGACAGCGGGCTGGTTCCCGCCGCAGGACTGACCAGCGCCCACCAGCGCGTGCGCGACGCAGGACTGACCTCGCTGCCTGGCCCGTGGGGGTTCGTGAGCTCGGGATACTTCCTCGGCTTGTTCTTCATGGTGAGCACGACGTACTGGTCGGATGGACACGGCTGAGCAAGAGCAGACGTTTCTGCTCAACAGAGTGCAGAACATCGTCGTCCCGCCGCGCAACGCCCACCGCCAGCTGCGTTCACTAGAGCGTCGCTTCGGCCGACGTCCGTGGACTCGGCGACTCCTACGATCTCTTCTGCCCGTCAACCTCTCGGCTACGCGGTCGCGCTTTATTCTTAGACTGCCATCCATATATCTCATGATGAAGTCCATGCTACTATGGACGATCATCCTATTACAGACTGCTCACATGTATCCGACATCCGGCGACAGGTTAACACGGACTCTTGAGTCTTGGGCGTCGCAGAAGCAGATGGAAGACGTCTGCTGGTCGACTTTCATATCTGTATGCGTCGCGCTATTTGTTTCGGCCCTCACGGGCGGGATGGAAGGTTTCCATGCCACAAGTAATGCGCCGTTCAACCTGGTAGGATCGTTTGTTCTCAGGCGCGCCAGGAACGCAGTCTCATGATCCACCGTTGCAGTTCGGCTACGCGTTTGTTCTGTACGTGTATGCGTCCCCCATGACACATGTCCACAAGGGCCGCGGGATCGCCTCTCGGCCTGACGTCCATGTCCTCATCACCATGATGCTGCCTCTGCTCCAGGTGTGTAGCCTGTCGCTGTTTATAGCACATCCGCTCACGGTGTCTCGCAGCTCACGATGATACACTGTCTCGAAGTGAAGCAGAGGTGGGGGCGGAAGCGGCTCATTCCGACGACCATCTGCGGCGTGCTCTCCCTCGTCCACTTTCACCTCGTCGTCTGGTGCTTCCCCTCGTCGTACCCGCTCCCCAACATCGTCCCCAACTTTGTGGAGTCGTTCCTACTCTTCGTCACGCTCCTCACATGTGGGCTCAACGCACTGACGCAGCTGCTTACGAGCGGCGCTATCACGAAGCCCCTCGTCGGCCACGCCGCGACGCTCCTGCCCAAGTGGGAAGAGGACTTTTCGGTCGCGCTCTTCCGCCTCGGCACGGCGAGTCTGGAGGCGACGAGTGTCGCGGGCTTCGGCAACGAGTCTGGCTACATCGCGCAGCCGGAGGGCGACGTCGTCCGGGCGCCCCTGCTGCCCGACACCAGCTCCGTCGAGCTCACCCGCGCGGGCGTCGTCGCCGTCGTGCACGGCAAGAACGCGCGTGCGCACCGTGGCTTCGCGAACGAGGTAAAGCACGTCAAGGTCTCGTCGCGCCACTCGGACGCCTGGGCCGATGCGCTCGTCAACATGGCCTGGTGCAAGGGACTCGGCCGCTTCCTCCTGGGCATGTGGCGGGCGACCAGCGGTGCGGCGCGGTTCCTTTGGGCGGTGCTTCGCAGGCGGGCAAAATGCAGACACCTCGACACCCACGCTGCCGCCGCCGCCGAAGACAACGCGGGCCCCACCTACGCCGCCGCCGAGGCCCTGGGTGAAGAAATGGAGGCGGAAGCGGAGGAGGACGCCTACGCGCGGTTCCTGCGCGGCGACGACCTGAGCGAGGGCGAGGACGAGGACGACTTCGAGCCCGGCGGCTCCCCGCCCGGCACGCCCTCCGCGACGTCCGACGACGAAGGCGACGGGGACGCGCATGGCGAGAGCTCGTCGGACGCGCTCGTGCTCTACGCGGACCTCGCGGACGCCGCGGGGGGCTCGACATCCGTGCCCCTGCTGCTCGCGCACATGACGGATGCCGCGGCCTCCCCGCTCACGCGCCGGCGGTACTCCCGCATCGCCGCGCTCGGCCAGCCGCGGCCGCCGTCCCCGCCGTCCCCGCTGATGAACACCTGGGGCGCGTTCGTGCAGGAGCGGCGCGCCGCGAAGCACGGGGGCGCCGTGGACGAGGCGCGCCTCGAGAGCCGGCGCAGCTGCGTGATCTGCACGGTCGAGCCGCGGGACATCATCTGCTGGCCATGCCGGTGAGTAGGCCTACGCGTGCGGCCTGGGACCGCGCGGCTGACGAGGGCCGGCCGTTCTAGCTGTCTGGCACTCTGCGACGACTGCAGAGAAAACCTGGCCTCGCGGGCGGCAGCGTCGAAGCACCTGTGCCCTTGTTGCCGCACCCCGTACGTGTCCGCAGCTCTAGGCAATCTCCAACTGCTGACAGCCTTGGCCAGTGTGGAAGGATTCTCCAAGATATACATACCTTGACCACCCCCCAGCGCAACCACAGCATTATAGTACACATTTCGATCTCGATACCAAACACGAACCGTTTGTCACATCACCGGACCTAAGTTATGCAATCATTCTGTACCCTTATGTAAATAATCCAGCCTCAATAAAGAGCGCAATTTAGCTATTAAACCTTGGATGCCATTGTCGCATAAAACGTCGTGTGAGGGCTAATTTACAGAATGTGATATGGGGAGGGAGCTGTCTAATGCCAGTGATGGTCGACGAGAGCAACAAGAGAGCAACAGTCGGATTGTGTGGTTTTTTTTTGTTTGTTTAGCGGGCACGGAGGCCCCGCGGCTACAAGGCCCATATTTTGACCATACTGTCGCGTCCGCCGGAGACGAGGTACTTGTCCATGTATCGAAGCCGCTCCGCGGGCTGCGCGTGTCCGTTAGTGAGGAGGCGTGAGTGCTGCATGCTCGTGCGGTTGTAAACCTAACGATATCGTTAGCATCTGAATGCACGATACGCCGCGATTGCGAGCTTACTTCGAGTCCGTTCTCGCCAGTGGCTGCGACGATCTTGCGGGTGTCAAACTGCAAGGCAGTCACTGGGTAGTCGTACTTCAGCGTCTCAAAGATGCCGCCGGTACGAAGGTCCCAGATCTACATGGCTTCAGTAAGACTAGCCACTAAGTGAGTGTATTCGTCTTACCCGTATTGACTTGTCCAGACTGCCGGTCACTACGTGGAGCTCGTCGAACTGTAAGCAAGTCACAGGGGCAGTATGACCCAGCAGCGTCCGATGCGGCTGGCCGGTACGCACTACGCAAAAGCCACATCGTCAACGCCATAGTGACTACAATTAGGGGGGAACACGTACTGTCCCACATCCGCACTGCACCGTCGCCACTGCCGCTGACGAGCGCGTATCCCCAGAACTGCACCGCGCCAACAAAGTCCTGATACATCTCCCAGCTCCCATCCGAGTAGGGCGGCGTCGGGACGGCAAACGACCCTGCGGATGCAGCAGCACCCGGGAAAAGATGGTTTGGCAGGCCAGTGCCTGGCGCTGCCGCTGGAGGATGTGAGATGGCCCAGAGGATGTCCATGGTCATGACGCATTGGCCAGTGGTCAGGTCCCATTGTCGCATCGTCTTGTCTGAGGCACCGGTGACCTGTCGAATACACACAATTAACTGAAAGGCAGTCATCAAAGGGCGGCAGCAACTTACGAGGCACTCATCTTCGAAGTACAGCGTTGTTACTGCCTTCGTATGCCCCTCAAGAAGCCGAATGCAAGGACCGTCCTTCTCGATCGCACTACTCGGTGTGCTCATGCCCTGCCTTATCGAGCCATTCACGTCTGGTCTCCTCATCCCTAGCTCATCAACGCCCTCATCTTCTTCTGCGACGTCGCTCAAGCTCACAACCTCGCTGTCCCTTTCCCAGTCGTCGTCCTCGTCCACCCTCCGGAGATCCCACACCCCTACATTCCCGTCGTCTCCGCCGGTCAAACACATCATGTCCTCCACCTGTACGCACTTCACCGTTCCTCTGTGCCCGCGTAACCGCCCCAGCTCTTCACCCGACATGAGGTCCCATACGCGTGGCTGCGAGTCATCTTGTGATGCAGTGACGAGCGTGCCGTACGGTTCTGAAAAATCGAGTGCTGCTATTGGCGATGAGTGGCCTTCGAGCGACTATGCAAACTACGTCAGCGGGGTGCGGTCGTGTGGCGTAGTATGACTTCACCATAAAGGCGACGCCGTGTGGGAGCTCGTCGTGTTCAGATGGCAGAAAAGCAGGACCTAGGCATGGAGTGAGAAGCATACGTAATGCAATGATACCATTTCGTACCTTTCCGTCTACGTGAGCTTTGTTGGAGATGAGAGGCGACTTGTGAGCCTTTCGTCGACCGTGTCCGGGACTCTTCCAATTCTAGCCTCTCTTTTACCCCTTCCACTAGGCCAGTATGAGAGTCAGAAGGCGGGCCTGGTGGACTTTCACGTACACTCGTCGTCTAGCTCGAGCTCATCTTCCTGCAGCCTCAGGAGGTCTTGCTCCAGCTTTGTCCGAATGGCATCTAGTGCTTCGATTTTATGGGTGACTTCCACAATTTCGTTGTTCAGAAGAGCCTGAAAATCGTTCAGTACGTACAACGTGAAGAGTCCGTAGACATTACGCACTCTCCGAACGTGAATGTTCTCTTTATCTCGCTGGATTTCATGTGTCTGTCGGACGAGCTCATCTCGCCCGAACACGACGCTCGCACTCAAGCTCTGCCTTCCTCTCCGCTTGCCCTTTGCCTTCTTTCCTGCCACACTTCCGACGAGCACAACATCATCTTCACTCACCACACTCTCATGATCGTCCTCGTCCGCCAGCATCCCTCTTGCGCTCATCCCCAGCCTCTTGAGGCCCATCTTCGGCGCATCCACGTTGCGTGTCTGGCGGCGACGCGTGCGACCCTTGTCCGCGCTCGGTATCGTGGCGTTGAACCCGCGGAGGAGGCTCACGCTCTGCGCGACCCCGTCGGGCTCAGGCACGTCCTCCTCGAGCAGCGCGTCCGTCGCCTCGACGATCTGCAAGTCCCGCGACGTCACGCGCCGCGCGCCTGCCGTAAGACGCAGCGGCGCACGGCCCAGTGCCGCAAAGTCCATCCGCGAGAGCGACCCCGCCGGCCCCGCGAGTGCGCCGCGGCGGCTGGACGCCTGGGCGACGCCGTTGATCATCCGCGGGGTCATGATGACCGGGGCCACTGGCGACAGGACACGGTTGAGCGGCACGTTCGTCGCGCAGGGAACGAGGGCGACACGTACGGTCTGAGAGCAGCTTGTTCGAGTCCGGCTTGCGAGACGTGAACGGCGAAAGTATGGCATGGGAGACCACGTCGAGCCTGCTGCGCCGTGAGGAGCCCTCGGCGAGGTCGTCGACGACAGCGCGGGGGTCGCGCCGTTTGCTGGAGCTCGCCGCCATACTGGGTGTGGGCGAGAGAGGAAGAGAGTGCGGATGCGTGCGGTGGAGGCTCAGACGCAGACCTTGAAGCGCGTTGGCGCGGGGGGAATGTCGGCAGCTTCCGGCCCATGACGGTGGCCCACGTCCCACAGCGTCTCTGGCGCGAAAACACAGGCATGCGAGAGGATGCATGTATGATTACAGTGTGAATATGTTACAGCAGGGTATAGATCCATCTACGGGCTCAGCGGCCAGCTGAGGTCGATGATCATGTCAAAGCCGTACGGGCGTAGGTCGTACTCTGTCCACACCTTCGACGCTGTCCGTGGAGTGCTGTCACTCGTCGTCGCCGGCGTAAAAAGCTGCGCTATTGACGTTGGCTCAAAGGGGGCGTCGGGTGCAGATGAGTTCGCTGGCGCGAAGCCGAGCTTGTGTTGGAGCGTGCTCATCGCACTGGACAGCACGCTGTAGCCCGCGATCGCGTTCGACGTCTCCACCACAGCCTCTCCTTCTGTGCCATGTACCTCCTCCTCCAAAGCCACGCTAGCATTCCGTGCAGCGAGCTGGCGTTCCAAGCTTATCCCCAGCCTCTCGACACTATTCCACTCCCATCGTGTCGAGTTGAACGGCTCAAAGAAGCCCGTGGAGAAGTCGCACCAGCAGCGATCTACGATGGGTATCGCAGATGGAATCATGTCGAGCGGGAGATCAGGAACCCTCGAGAACAGAGCCTCGCCGAACGTCGTGATGTTGTCGGACCAGGGTCTATTGAGCGGAGTGTCGAGAGGGACTGGCGGCCAGTAGCAGGAGGCCATGAACATGGCCGTCAAGAGCATTACGCAGTAGAAACTAAGAGTGTCAGACGCATCTTCGAGGGCGGTCCGCGATGTGTACGTACCATGGCCTAGCGTGCATAGTCGTGGAGAGGAGAAAGAGCACGAGAAAGTAGGGTGGTGCTATTGGAAGCGGTAGGAGCACCAGTGGCAAATACCATCGCGTACACCTGTGGAATGCGTTAGTGTCCATCTATTCTTTCGAGCAGCAGAGGCCTACGCTGACCACATCAGCCTAGCGAGTGAACGACGTTGTACGCGACGCAGCTTTTGAGGGAATATGTCGACCGAGCTGTAACCCCGGACTGGCGTCCACTCTCGAGCGCAACACGTGACGTCTTTAGGGCCGGCTAAATGTTCTCCGCGAAGCGTGCGAGCGTGCGCGTCTCTGCGTACGCGTGTTCTGCAGCGTTCTCGAGCCTTCCACCTCCTCGACGCCCGCCTTATTTCGCCGCCGCCGACGACGCCCACAGCCACCAAATACCCACCCTCACACGCTCCCACACATGGCTATTCACCCAGAAGTGCTTTGGGCTCAGCGCAGCTCCGAGTCTGACGAGACAAAAGTGCGGCATCCATGTATCGCGATCGCGTTCTGCCTGCGAGACTAAACGCGTCCCTTTCCGCCAGAACATCCTCTATGTCACGATAAACCTGCCCGATATCAAGGAGGACACCCTCAAATACGAGCTCACGCCGACGTCGCTCTCGTTTGCCGCACAAGCCGGAACGTAAGTTTTTAATTAAAACCAGGTTCCGATTCCGCGATCGCTGAGATGTCCACAGGACGGAGTCAAAAGACTACGAGTTCCAGCTCGATTTTTTCGAGGAGATCGACCCCGAGAGCTCCAGGAAGAGCGTCTCGAGCCGGCACGTTGCGCTTGTGCTCCGCAAGAAGGAAAAAAAGGCGGAGTACTGGCCGCGGCTCTCGAAGCAAAAGGTCAAGAGCACGTTCATCAAGACCGACTTCAGCAAGTGGGTCGACGAGGACGAGCAGGACGGCGAGCCTGTCAAGGAAGACGACGGTGACATGATGGGCGGAGGAATGCCTGGAATGGGCGGGATGGGCGGGATGCCCGGAATGGGCGGCATGGGCGGAATGGGCGGTATGGGTGGCATGCCCGGCGGAATGGACTTTGAAGCGGTACGTCCCATGCGTCAGGCACACGACGGCGTACTGACGGCAGTGCAGATGATGAAGCAGATGGGCGGCGGCGCGGGAGGCATGCCCTCGTTCGACGAGGGCGAGGGCGAGTCGTCAGGCCATGCGGACGAGGGTTCGGACTCTGACGACGACGGCCCTCCGCCACTCGAGGAGGCGTAGAAGACCGAGGATGACCGCTAACTGTAATATCTTGTACATGACACTGTGCTTTCGTTGCTGTTGCCACGCATGCCGTGCGCGCTGACCGACTGTTGGATGCCGCCGTGGACTGAGTTTGGGGTGGTCTCCGTGAAGTTTGGGGCCTATCGAGCACCAGAATGCTGGAACAGGGGAGAGAGCGACAGCCGACGTCGGTGGTCCCGCGCGCCCTCACACGGGTGACACTGCGCTGCCAAGCGGCTCCCGCCGTGCGGTTGGTGAATGTATCTGTGTCTGGCGGCGACGGTAGCGACGTCGAGGAGAAGTGTGGACGCTGGGGTGACGGCTGGGCTAAGGTCTATATGGACAAATTGGGACGGCGGGAGTCGCGAATCCATCGCTTAGGCTCTCAATTGGCTCCTGTGATATATTATATAACATCTCCAGAGTGCTCCCGACGCCCTTGCATCCGCCCATGCGCCTCCTCGTTCGTTGAGTTCTTTTCCCTTTGTTCTCTGCGCCAGCCAGGGCGAGCCAAGCTGTATGGATGGAGCCGGCGTCGTTGCTCTCTCCTCGGCGGTCGTACGGTACTTCTATCTGAAGCAGGTCACATCGTACGCAACCGTGTCGTCCATGGTCTTGATTTTGTACGATTTCGGTGAGTGATTTCTCGCGTCAATTCATGTCTCTCTGACAAGTCGCCACCTAGTGACCACCTTCAGCCAGGAGGTGAGTGCAGACCGCGTTTGCTTCAAAAAACGGAGCACATGCTGAGCAAAATATTCATGGCCATAGGTGGAGCTGGTCTGGGTCGGTACTCAGTTCTCATGCGCTTTCCTACATCCACTCACCCTTTCACACTTTAGTTCTCATCATGGTCTACGCCAAAGATAGTGTACTTACTCGTGAGCGCTCTCACGAGCAATCCATTCCATGCAGCGGCCTGACGACCTGCAATTTAGAACCGATATTCATCGCTCCTAATAGCCTCGTTGTACATGTTCAGTATGTGCCCGTGCCTTCTACCTAGTGTGCGGTGAATCGGCCGCTCACGTTGCACCCCCCAGCTCTTTTTTTCGGGGCTCAGACGACCATCAGGTTGGTGTTCAACGTTCAACGATATGGTCATGCGCACTGCGATACGACTTACTGACCCGTTTGCAGATGTATGCTTTCGCGCCATAGTACTGTGTTCCGGTATTAACAGTACCTCCTAACAGGCCAGCTGCTTTCCGCGCTCATCGGCTGGCAATGTAAGCCTGCGATGCTGGAATCATGCGACGTGATTAATTTCGTCTCGCTCTAGACTGGATTAGCACGTCCCTAGTGCAACGTACGTGTGTCATGCTTACACATGTCGACGGCCCACTGACGCTTCCTCTGCAGTCATTTTGTTGATATGGCTCTACGCCCTGTGGGGACGCAGTCAGTGTTCCCTGTCTCCGCCTTGGTTGTTCCTAACACCGCGACGCGCAGACCGGCGGCTACTCTATCCAGTTAGCGTGGTTTTCGTGGTCCTCAGTCTCGCGGCCATAACGACGATGCTATCATTCAGTGGCAAGATCGTCTGTACGTACAGTCGCGTGCACACACGATCGGCCTTCTTGATACTCATGCGACCGCAGACATCATGTCCCACCCGATCTGCGTGCAGGCTGCCGGGCCCAGTCCAAGCAACGATCTTTCGCTCGTCAACAAAGTCAATTTGGACAGCACGTCTAAGATGCCGACTTATGCTCTGGCTGTTGTGTAAGTACTGCCCCGACTCGCCACGCCACTCTTATCTGACTCGTGCCTTAGGCTCTGCTGGACCTCGTTTACCGTCTGTCTCCTCGGGCTCATAGCATACAGGGTCCTGCGGATGTTTCGCAGCCGCAAGGACCTCATGGCGCGTGAGGAGGGTAGCCTTGCGTACATCCTCGTCCGCGATTCTATCGTGTACAGCTTCTTGTACGTCACCACCCACGTCGTGCGTCTGAATTTTTCCCACTGACACGCCGTGCGCACACTAGCATCTTCTGTACAGTGGTGATCAACCTCGTCATGACCGTCTGCGCGCCGACATCGCTCTACTCGGTCGCATACGGCTTCAACGTTGTCGTGCCGTGCGTGCTCAGCTCGCACATCCTGCTCAACTTGCGCGCCTGGGAGAAGTGGAGAGAGGACCAGGTCGACGTCCAGGGCGTAAACCTAACCGAGTGGCCCACCATGTTCCACCTCACAACGGAATCGTCCTGATAATACATCGTTGCTTTGCTTCCCTGCGCCCCTGTGACGCGCAACGCACAACGGACGACAGCCCGATCACACACCCGTGCGCCCGCACACCCTGAGGTACGTCGCACCACCGCCGCCGTGCTTCCCAAAATGACCACACCGTCCCGCCGGCAGTGTCTCCCACAGGCTCCCGCAAGGTTTCCGAATATCACGGGTGCCCGGACGCGCCGCGCCGCATTCCCCGACGCGCATAGAAACGCGACAATTCCTGCTTGACGTCGCTACGGCTGTTGGTGGCGCCGCCTTGGATTCCTTCAGCTCTAGGCCCGCGGGGTCGCTAGGCTTGCTTGCCGCGTTGGCAGACGGACAGGACTGCGTTCCGGGTGCGGGTGCGGGGCGAGCGCAGGACATATCGGGAACATCCTTTGGACTATCCCATACTGTACTTGTGCGATTTCTTGGCTGTGGAATAGCAAAGGATTCAACCGCGTCAAATGTGGGCGACGACATCTTTCCGGTGCAACGCTCTGCGCAGAAGTCGGCCGACGGCTCACTTAGACTTTCCGCTCGGCAGGGCGAAGTTCGTATCTCTGCAGCTTCCTCGTCACGCAGTGATGATCGAGCGGGTCGTTGGATCAGGGACTTCGCAGGTGCCGGTGGTCCCTGGGCAAATGATTGCATCTTACGACACGCTAGATTGCCGAAATGGGGGCCAGACACCGCGGTGAGACGGCGGGGCGCAGCCGCGGTGCTCGCCATTTCAGCGGCGGGCTTTACGGTGAGCGTCCTTGAATCGGCGACCAGAGGCTGCACTAATACTGTGTACAAGGAAAATGTGTGACAAGTGCTCTCGTACAGCTAGAGACGTCTCACAGACCAAGACATGTGGTAGTACTTCATAGCGTCGTCCTTGACATTATACCCCGGCAGATCCTTCCTCTCCACCGCCTTTATGGCCGCCTTCGCCTGCACTTTCCCGGGCCCAAAGACCGTCTCCCACAGCGCGACGAAGCTCTCGGGTGAGTGGCAGAACATGCGCACGCCGGCCGTGTTCGGGCGCACAAACCGCTCAGGGAGTAGCCCCTTCTCCGGACGGCCGACGTGCCCACCGAAGAGTGTCGAGCCCGGTGTGTGCGCGAGCAGCGAGGCGAGGCGGTACGCGAGCGCGGTCTGCTGCGCCTCGTTGAAGAGGTGGAAGAAAGACGAGGCGTGCACGGCGGCGAGGCGGCCGCGCAGCGCGGTGAGGGCCGTCGTGGCCGACAGGTCGACGGGGCCGGGTGGGACTTCCGAGGCAGCGAGGGGCGTAGGCGCGAGGAAGGCGTCGTCGAAGACGTCGCCCGGGAGAAACGTCACGGGAAAGCTCTCCGGCGTGGACTTGAAGACTTTATGGCCGACGTCCCAGAAGTCTGCAAAGATGCTGTCAGTGTTACGGTGGCTGCAGATGGATGTGCGGCCTGATCACCAGCGCGGAGATCTGAAGCGATGACTTGGTGTGCCGGCCAGCCGTCTGCAACAAGCCTCCTGGTGTCATTCCCGACGCCACACCCGATGTCGAGGAACAGCGCTCCGGGGTGCGTCCCTGCGATTTGCAGCACGTCACTGTATACGGAGTAGCGGCGAGCCTTTAGCCTCAACACGCTCATCAGTTAGGTTTACGATCTTAGCACGACGGTGCAAATCAGAACGCACTTGACAAAATGAAAGAGTCGGATGCACGGGTACGGGTGTATCTAAGTGACAGGGGTTGATCAATGTACCTTCCGACAGGACTCCAATGGATCGATGTTGCTCACGATATACACCTCGCGTTGGATGGCAATGACATATCTCTTTAACTCGTCTGGATCCTTGATACCAGTTTGCTGCATGAGAAACTGCATTTCGTCATCATCCAGGTCGTAGAATTTCTCGTCCAGGTCGACATCCGTGTAGTTGTACTGCGTCCCGCCTGTAGGAGCAATGGTTGCTGACTCCGACCCCATGAGGCTTGAAGTGTATATCCTTCTGCTGGGCGTAGTGTGTGTATGGAGCGAATGAAGCAGAGGGCGAGTACAAGCTTTCGCACAATCTACACTCACTTATGTGCGAAAGACAGCTGCCGTGACCTTCCCTATCTGACGCAGACAAATATAGCACACTCACAAGCAAAGGCTCCGTGCCATACTGATCAGCGCCAAGAAGGGGTTGTACTGTTCCCAGTTATATGTATCTGGTGCGGGCACAAGTAAGTACGCAGCTGCACCCAACGGTGTAGACTTCGGGCTCGATCTCGTATTGTGCAGCAAATCCTGGATCTAAATCATATTTTCACGGCGTATAGATTTGCCATGGAAAACTTACTGCGACCGCCTAGAAGTGGCCCATAAGCCCCATAGACTAGTAGAGTATGAGCGTATGGTCTTCAAGGTCCATTATGTCAGTCTTCTCCGTCTCATACCAGACCGCGTGTGTGTTGATTTCCCCCGAATCAAGCACCTCCTTCCCACATCGTAATAGAGCTTTACTGGGGCCGACGCATCATACGGACACCGTCGTAATTCAGGCACACACTAAAGAGGGTTTCTCAAGCCATCCTACGAAGTGCGACCCGAAGATGTTTGTGCGTGCTTCTGGAGATAGGGGAGATGAAATCAGGTCATTCCCTGCTGAAGAAATGACACATACATATATCGCGGAGAGTTTACTACGTTGGATGCCGAGAGTCGTCTACTAGACGGAACAATTGCCGTAGTTGAATGTTCTGGACCAGACTTGCTACGATCACAAGTACTAGTTTCAAGAACGAGTAATGATTCGTCTGATAATTTGGTTTCCCACGGACTCTGAAGAGCTTACGGAAAGGATTTCCGGTGCTGAAATTGGCGGCGAGAGTTCCGAGCTCTTGCGCAGAGTAAACTGTCAATTGGACCTTGCCAGCAACACGTAAAGGTGACGACTCCGATTTACCGGGTAGAGACGTGCACGTGTAGCAATTACCTGATCAACCGGAAAACCGTCCGCGCCGAATTCTCTGGTAACATGCCCAACGCCATAGACGATGTCAAGGAAAACGATGCCCTAATGCTTCTCCACAAGTCGGAGAATTCCACTGCAGATAGTAGGATAGCGATAGGCGTTGAAGCCGAGCATCAGGGAATTCGTGAAGAGGCTTTAGAAGCACTCACTCATATGATGACACTGTCTGACACATGAGTTCGGGTGTCACTATGCGCACAGGGGATCCTGTTCAATTCAATAATAATCTACTGCGGAAGTTTCAACTTGAATGTGATAATTGTCAGCGGGGTTGACTCGCCGTCCACAATTATCCTTCGCGCTGAACGCAAATAATGTGTTTTTGAGTCTCAATATTAATACGCCGATAAAATTCTGTGTGGCCGTCATAGATAGTTTCGTGCAGCCCTTAACTCCGCCCCAGACTTCGATTGCGTCCGGTGATGCCATCAAAGTGCGTTGGCTCGAATAAGGCAGGTGTAGTATTTGCTCATCGTGTAGCAACAACGATTACTACAGCGCACTACGGCGGGGACTCGGGATTTGGGCCAACGGGTCGAAGAAGGTTGAACTGAAATTTTTATTCTCTCTATCACATAGCTGGCGTCGCCGCCAACGACTCACGACACGTGTCGGGGGCGCAGACAGTCCCCGGGGAAGGACGCTGTGCCAGAGTCCGAGTCTCCGGGCAGCCTGGAGTACCCGTGTCTTTTCTTAAGTGGTGCACAATACGCATTGTGTCGTGGCCTACAAAAAAGGATTACTTATACGCGCAAACGAAGCGGCATCTGACTCTATATCGTAGGAATGGTTCTAAACCGGAATAACACGGCTACCTTAAGACATCCGAACAGCACCAGAAATTGGCGTGGCTTGCCGGCCGACGAGCAATATAAAGCAAGTCTGGCTTAACATGGGCATTTATGACGTGCGCCACGCAGTAGAGGCCGCACCAATGCTCAAGGAAGGATATGTAGGTAAGGATCTCCTCATAATTCATGATGTTGTGATTCCTTCAAGTTGTCGCTGACCAGAACATGTGCCAATAGGTATCTCCGTTTACCATCGAAATTATGCACTGACGTTTCAATTATGTAATGAGAGGGAGCTGGACGAAATCTGCGATTTGTTTGTGATATTATAATAGTACACGGCATAATGTACCACCAGTCGTTTGCTGAAAGTCCATCACGTTTCACAGATATTCTCCACCTGATGATTTTTCCTTGCTGGGAATTTCCATGGTTCGGCGGTGGCGGCACCACAGACAATCTTCTCCTGCACTATCCTCTCACCCTCTTTACTCGATGACCATAGCTCGGGCTGGTCCGTCCATCCGTAACAAGCACGGTTCCTGTTCCACTCGGGCTTCAATTCCTGCACCTCAGCCTCGAGCTCCGGTCGTGAATGCTCGGAGAAGAGACCACCTGCGGCAAGGATTCCAGCGAACCGGGGACTGTCAGCTTCAGAGATGACCCCGTAGACCTTGTGCGAACATCCCTCGATGTTGATGTAGTACCTCGGATGCGCACGATGCGTGGAGCGGGCCGTCAAGTCGCCTGGTCGACAAGGGAGCGGTATACGCGGCACGCTCAGGACTTCGCGAGTGCGAGAAGGACCGACGAACCAAGCATTCTTCGCACTAGCCATGGCTCCAAGCTGCATGGCGATGACGATGTACGGTCGCTGGTCCTCTTCTCTACCATTATGAACGCGAGGGAAAACACCTAGGCTCCCAGCAGTGATGTCGAGAGGTGAGACTCGACCGTCCCTATCGTTTACCACCTGGATGAGCATCGTGCTCATCACGTCCTCCTTGAGCTTCTCGTCCTTCAGCACGATGGGGACGACAATGTCGACCGATCCTCGGCCTTCGCAGCACTGGATGGCCATCCCTCGCGCCACGGCAGCAAGCCCCGCGTGCGTATCGATGGCATTGTCCACTCCGTTTCTGGCAAAATGGCTGAACCGAACGAACGCGCCGTCAAAGGCTTCTTCCAACGACACTTGTGGATCTCCGGCTTCGTCGGGCTTGCATCCAAGGACGTCGGAAATGTAGTCCTCTGCGACCAATGCCTGGAGGAAGTCCCGGACGGGGACGGCGCGACTGTAACTCGCGATCGAAGTTCGTTCGCGTGCGTGTAGATTCTTCAGCGCGCGGTCGTAGGCCATGATGAGGAGCAGCCGCGCAACCAGTCCTGTTCGTGTGTTGCCGTCAATAAGTCCACTTGCGAGCTCCTTGCCAACGACGTCTACCGCGTCGACATCGAACCGGTGCATCCCCATCGCAGCGACTTCGGCAAGAATCGGCTCCGACGGTGTGCCCGACCGTATGTACTCTTGGTGGTGCGGTACGCTGAAGGCGATCCGCATGTATGAGGCGATCAAATCCTTCTCCGACTGACGAGATGCACACAGGGACGTGTCCAGATCAAAAAGGACGCGAGTGCCGACAATAGCGACGAGGGAGAGTCTTTTGTCCTCCGCCACCCGCACAGAGTCCACGTAGCGATATCGGTCCGCGTTCTGTTTCTGTTTCTTGAAAGCAAGCGTGAATAGCGAGTGCAAAGATCCATGACTATCTCGCAATGTGCGCCACCTTGGATGAGAAAAGTTAGAGTGTACGCGAGAGTACAGGCGTAGCAGCACTCACAATGGCCGACCAAATCGGAGCATAAATCTCGCGTCGGCCACATCGGAAAGGCTGTATTTGTCTGGCTCAAACAGGAAGGTCCCCGCGGGAATCACGTCGAACACCAGTTCGGTGAAGGGAGCATGATGGTATGCGCTTGGGATGATTGCGCTTTGAGATGGACGCAGGGCCCGCGAGGGCGCTATGGAAGGAGGGTGGAAGTTCGTAGAAAGAGTGAGGAGGAAGACAGGTTGGTTTTATGTCGCGGTGACCCAGGCAGACAGAAAGATCTCGTATAGGGTGCAAGAAGTACCCTCGAGGGTCTTCTCCGAGAGAGACGAGACTTCGTCCACATAAACTGTCAAAATGACTCTGGGGTGTCCACCCGCTGAGATACGGCTTTTGATGGCGTCGCACAAAGTGGACACAGCATCCGTGGATCTTCGTTGCGGTCCGATTTCGGGGCGTCCATATTTGTATTTGTCTTGGGTGGCATTCTACGGGGGGCAAACACAAGTCAGCACTAGTCTAAAGTGCATCAAATGGCCAGACCTTAACGGCATCTTCCAAGATCGCCGTCTGCCCTCCGTCTTCAAGGTAATCGCGCCACGCTACTGCCAGTTCCGCCATCGACGAATATTTCTTCTCGGGGATCCGTTCGCAAAGATGGCTCGCCGCAACTTTGAACCACTCGGAGAGGAATGCTTCATAGATGTACTCTTGTTTCTTGCGAGTGTTTTCGAAGGAAGGAATGAAAATAGTTGTAGGCAGTGAGATCGGTAGGTGGATAAGCTGTATGCAAAATTGATCAACATGCCATGACTTGCAATCAACCAAGCTCACCAGTGGAATCACTAGGCTCGCGGATGGTGACAAGCAGTGAGAAGATCAAGCCAGCCGCCTCCCGCGCAACCCGAGACTTGCCAGTACCGGAGCTCTGCACCACCGGAAGGATGTTTCCATACGGGCTGAATCCGGCTTTTGCGCTCAGTTTGGTGATGGTGTCGCAGAGAACGATATGACGATCTCCGTGAAATTGACCGTGCCATGCGAGCTCCACACCTGTGAAAGAGTGTTGTCACCGCCATGCTCCATATACAATGACTTGGATCAGTGTGGGAGTCACCTGTTGCTGGAAACGCATTTGCCACTTCAATAAACAAAGCTGACGGTACCAGTTTGTACAATTCTGCTAACCTTTGGCACTTGTGGCGGACGAGTTCTGCGAGGATTCTTTCGCAGACTGGAGGAATGCTGTGAATAAAGATTGAGCGAAAGTGATGATGCCATAAGCTGGACCAACGTACAAAGTCGACGGATATATAAACGAGCTTGTCTTGACTGCGTGTTGAACGAGGGCGCTGATTGCGTCATGTTTCTCGACAAAGTCCAGAAATTCCATTATACTTGGAGGTGCTGTACTCAAACGAGGGCAAGTTTCCACGACTTGACCTATCACCTTGAATACCCCAAGAACACTGTGAGAGTCCGCCCCGAGCTTTGCCAAAACAAGTAGGTCTAGACGGGCATGTTCCCCATCGGTGATGCCGTCTTCTGCAACCTGGTGGATGCCGTGCTCGGCTAGCTCGCGAAGGATATCGACGACCTCCCGGTCTAAACCACTGTCGAGTGCTGACGACGACGTTCTCTGTCTAACATGCTGGCCTTGGTCATCATCGTGTGACGAAGCCATTCGCTTCGACATGGTAGTATAAGGATATAGTTAGGGAGTCGAAAGACTTGAAGGTCAGCGGGCGGGACAAACAAGTACAAATTCGCACTCGCGAGCGGAATAGCCGCAAGTGCGTACTGAGTATGTACCGAACCTGCGCTGCGCTCCCATGGAGACAAAATAACGGTCCTAAAACCACCCTTCGCTCCTGATAGACTCTGATGCGACCGTTGGGGAAACAAGCCTAGAGACGAATAACGGACCAGTACATGTACCAATACGGCAGACCCGCCGCAGGCTGAAATCCTATGACATCCGGGGGAAGCTCCCTCAATTCTGCCTTCACCTCAACACGGCCTACCCCAAAGACCGCGGTCCACAACGCCGCCCAGCTCGCCGGGCTGTGGCAGAAGATCGGCCTCGGCGGCGCACTGGGGCTCATGGTCTCGACGCGGGTGCCCTTCGCCGGCATCCCGCACTGCGCCCCGAACATCATCGACCCGGGCTGCGCGGACAGGAGCGACGCGAGGCGCACGGCGAGCCGCTCCTGGTCGTCCTCGGCGAAGACGTGGAACACCGCATAGACGAAGATCGCAGAGAGCCGGGCGCGGAGCGGCGTGAGGGACGCCAGCGCCGGCACGCTGAGCGGCGGCGCGGGGCTGTCGGGCGCCCCGCCGGGAGGGGCGCGGAGGTGCGCGGGGTCGAGCACGTCCCCCGCGAGGAACTTGACGGGGAACGTCTCCGGGGTCGACTTGCACAGCCTGTGTCCGATCTCCCAGAACGCTGCGCGCGCGCGCCGCGTCGTCAGTACCTGTGGCGGCGCGCGCCAGTGAAGACACGACGCACCCGCGTGGAGGTCGGTCGCGACTACCTGGCCCACTGGGAAGCCGTCCGCCACGGCCTTCCGGACATCGATGCCAGACCCGCATCCCACGTCGAGGAAGAGCGCCCCCGGGCGGTCTCGGCCGAGCCTCAGCAGCTCACCGTACACCGGGAACTGGGATATCTTGAGCCTATGATCGATCGCGAGATGAGCGCGAGGTGTGAGACAACGAGTGGTTGGGCCCTTACTGGGCGAACGTGAAGCCCCGTATGCAGGGATATGGATGCACCTGTCCGCTCAGCCCGCCATACGGCTCAACGTTCGTGCAAGGGTAGTGCTTACTGCATACGCCTCGGCCTGGATCCCGAGTATGTGTTCCTTCAACTCAGCCGGGGTCTCCAGCCCGGTCGCGTCCAGCAGAAACTGGACATCGGCGTCGTCAAGCTTGTACAGCCGCTCATCCAGCTCCGCCCAGCCACCGCGGTCCGGCGCTTCCCCGGCGTTCGCGTTGGAAGTGCCGTTGTGAGAGGATTCGCCCATCGCTAGCAAATGCAGGACGTGTGGGAAACGCGAGACCTCACGTACGACCGGTGTCATTTTATCGTCTGCCAGACCCTTGCCTGTCTTGCAGTCCGCATGTCGATTGATTATGCACGAACATGCAAGACCTACACATATGGTTAGCGCAAACCGACCAACTCGTGTGTGCTCGTCGACGCACCGAGCACCGAGGAACCGGATCCTGACCTAGACGTACGACAGTATGCCAGAACCAACTTGTTCTGCCTTAGCAGAAAGTTGACGTGGCAGATGATCAACTATCCCATTAAGAATGAAGGAACGCAGAGCGCGCATGAAACGCCAGACCAGCTGATAGCAACATACGCATCGGATTTGAGCACGCACAAAAAGACGGACTAGTGTTACACTGTTGTACAGACCCCCCAGAGCCCTTCCGGCACCTAGAGGCGCGCCGCTTGCAAGACATACGGCGAGCTCTTGCGCGACTTGACCTTGTTGACGTCCTCCATGGTGACGCGACGGCATTCGAACGCGTGGTTGTAGCCCAGCCTATACGGGCCAGCGCGTTCAGCCACACAGCCGACACACGAGCAGGGGCCACGCACCGATCCCGGCCGTCGGGGCCAGCGGGCTCGAAGAACTCTGGGCGGCGAAGCAGGGAGCACACGACGGCGCCGCCCAGGCCGATGTTTTGGACCAGGCCAAACTTGCCGCGCTTGTCGGGCGTGTCGAACAGGCCGGGGGCTTGCATCGGACCAGCCCCTGTATGCCCACGGCTTAGCTCCATCATCCAGTGGCGGTAGACTTATGGGGTACGTACATTCTCTGAGTTGCACTACGACGATCGCCTGCTCAGCGAGCGCAGCCGGGGTGGAAATATGGGAGATACGCACTAGCGATGTAGAAATGCATACCGAGCCCGGTCGCGCCGAGAGGATGTCCCTTGGCCTCCAGGCCGCCGCTGGGGTTGATGACGTACTTGCCCCCGTACTGAGATACCGCCCGTGAACCGAGTCACAGGCACGGCTGATCGCAACGACGCACCGTGTTGTCCCCGCGATCCACCATCTTGTGGGCCTCCCCAGGCGCACAGAGACCCAGTGCTTCATACGTGATCAACTGCGTGTAGTCCGTGTCAGTGAACCGCACGAAGAGCTCGTGGGCTGCCGCGCG
The DNA here is from genome assembly GCA_000832265.1 of Phlebiopsis gigantea 11061_1 CR5-6. Classification (NCBI taxonomy): domain Eukaryota; kingdom Fungi; phylum Basidiomycota; class Agaricomycetes; order Polyporales; family Phanerochaetaceae; genus Phlebiopsis; species Phlebiopsis gigantea. The sequence goes on from KN840478.1 coordinate 27,593, forward strand.
CGCACCTCGTTGGCGGAGAAACAGTCGTGCAGCTCGACGACGCCGACCTGGTCGCGCCCCTCGTCGGGCGCGAAGCCCGCCTGGGCGAACGTCTTTGCGGCGCACGCGCGCGTCATGTTGTACCCACACACGTTCATGGCGCTCCCGCTCTCAAAGGTCGAGGGGTCGTCCGTGGTCATCGCCTGCGCGACGATCTCGATGGCCTGGTTCTCGAGGTGGTGCGCGCGCACGAAGAGCTCTGACGCGACGATGCAGCACGCCGCGCCGTCCTGGGGCGGCAGTCAGCGGCACACGGCGGGAGCAGGCACGGGCGGGCGCACCGACGTGGGGCTGCACATGTAGCGCGTCAGCTGCTTCGTGACCTGCGGCGCGCCGAGCACCTGCTCGACGCTCCAGCCGTCGCGGAACTGCGAGTACGGGTTGTTCACCGAGTGCCGGTGGTTCTTCGACGCTGCGCGCGCCCACTCAGCACACACACACAGAAACGCACTCCCCGGGAGCGACGCACCGATCTTCGCGAGGTGCCCGACGTCCGAGCCGTAGCGCTCCATGTGCTCCTGCGCCGCGTTCGCAAACATGCGCGGCGCGTACGGCCCAAAGTTCTCGCCCGCGCCGAGGCCGTCCTCCGCGACGCGCGCCGCGTCGTTGAGCAGCGCGCCGGGCGCCGGGCGGTCGGGCCAGTGCGACGTCAGGCTCCCCGGCGCCATCTGCTCGAAGCCGAGCGCGAGCGCGCACTCGGCCGCGCCGGCCTTGACGAGCGTGTTCGCCTGGTACAGCGCCGTGCTGCCCGTCGAGCAGTTGTTGTTCACGTTCGTGACCGGGATGCCCGTGAGGCCGAGGCTGTAGAGAGCGCGCTGCGGGCGGCAGGGGTGCGTGAGCGGTTGGGTGCGCGGGAGGGCGTGGTGCGCACCTGCCCGCTCGTGGAGTCTCCGTAGCAGTAGCCGACGTAGGCAGCTTCGACGGCGTCGTAGGTGATACCTGCACACACTCCGCGTGAGCACGCGTCCGGCCCCTAACGGCGGGCACACACCTGCGTCGAGCAGGGCCTTTGTGGCAGCTTCGAGACCCATCTACAGCCACGTCAGGTTGTGCAGTGTCTCTCTCCGCTCACAACGTACGTCCTCAACGTGGCGCTGCCTCCTCGGCTGTGAAGCATTCGTGAGCGTTGCCTTGCTTACTCGCGGGCGACGAAGCGTACCTTGATGAACGCGGTGCATCCTGCACCGATGATGAACGTACGACGACCGTAAGACGACATGGTGGTTGCAAGGAGAGTCTCGCAAGTCTAGGAAAGGGGATTCCGTGGGTGTATGCGTCGCATTGTGATTTAGCACCGGGTATGGTGCCCGGTGAATTCAGCTCGAGCGCCTGGCCACTCAGAACTGTGGTGGCCGCATCATCAGCTGCAGGGGATTGCAGGTAGAAGGAGAGTGCGTTTTCCGAGAGTTTTGTAGAGAACATGGACGACGAAAGCGTCGAGAGTCGCGTCACCCTGGGCATTCCCCACTGATGCCATCAATACTCACGCGGGAGCACCGAGACGGGATCTGTGCAATTTATTCAAGTTAGTGGTAGCAGAGTGCTGCAGTGTACTCACGGACGAGGGAGGAGCCGTAAATATAACGACATCAAAAGTCAGTCACACATGTCGCATGCCTCACAAGCAGGCGAAGGAGCACATCTCGTCTGACAGAGCTGCAAACTTGCAGGCTGCAGTGGCTAATAAGGCTGGACGTGCACTGTCCCTGATTGGTACCATTCATTTTGTGCATCCTCACACAGACCCATTCCGTTGCACATACTATAGAAATATGCTCTGGCTCGAGCCGTACACGTAAATGAAGCTGGGGCGATCCTGCGGATTGGCTTTCACGAGCTGATGTCTGAAACTTGCAACGAAAGTTCAGGCATGCGTCCGCCCTATATGGACGGCTTTACGTGTTGTGAGAAGCCGAGCATGAACCGATGACTGCCGCACCAGCTCTCACTACTCGGAATGCGCTGCCGGTCCAAGCGGGATCCAAGCATTTCCCCAGGCTCGAGTCCCTGTGGCGGCAAAGGCTGACGGCGACATACTCGCCCGCGGAGCACTCGGACGCCCCAGAGCCTGCACGCTACGCCCCCGGTTTACGTATCCGGGCGCGCAGAACTCGTTGCCAGATCCCCGCGATCGGGCCACGCATCCTGCTGCGACGCAGCCCAAGGTGGAGGCTGCACGGCGAAGGGCCTCATTTCCGTCTCGCGGCTCCCAGCAGGGCCCCCCCAAGCCCCGGTGCACACGTAGCGGGGCAAGCCGCACACGCAGGCAGACTCGAAGCAGCAGACGTCGTGTTCAATGTAGCAATGTCCCATGTGCCCCCCCACGCGCGCGCGACGGAGCGCGCCTACGCCGTGCCCTCATCGATCGTGACCTCGAGTCGCTCGCCGATCCACCGCGCAGACACGCTGGGCGCGGCGTGAGCGACGCGCAGCGCTGCAGAGAGGCGGGCGACGACGCACCGTGTGAGGTCCTCGACGATGTAGTCCGGCCGCGCGCCCGAGTCGAGCAGCTGCTGGCGCGTGTGCGACGTGCACACGGCGATGACCTTGCAGCCGGCCGCGCGCCCTGCGCGGATCCCCGCCGGCGCGTCCTCGATGACCAGGCCTGCGCGGGGGACGGGTCAGCACGCGGTGCACGCGGGGGCCGCGGGGACGCTCACAGCGGGTCGGCTCGACGCCGAGCCTGCGCGCG